>JAYKQN010000023.1:6092500-6140000 GCA_036785175.1 Eupleurogrammus muticus | reverse complement strand
ATTCATCTTTCAACATCACAGGCCTATTTATACTGTATTTTTTACTGACATATTTGCTTTCATGAAAGATTAAACATCAGAACTTATGAAACAATGATTCTCTGTATGTTCACCAACACAATGTGTGATAAGTCGGTAATGCAGCAGCAAATACCAGAAAGAAGTTTGACATATTGGTCATTGTAAAGTGAAGCGTCGGGGTCATCGCTGCACTTATATGAACGCAAACTGAGAGTGTGTTTTGATGAGCAATTTAGCAAAGTGTAATTAAGGGAAGAAAAAAAAATGGTTTTGACTGCCGAGGTCAAACTCAATTGTGCATTCTGCACCTGAAACCAATTATTGCCACAACCGTTACAAGAGTAGCAACGGAATTATATAATTAGGGATTTTATGCACATGCTTCAACATTTTATCAACTGGAAGCACATTATAGACATAAGTTATACGAGCTGCAGGGAAATGAATGCAAAGTAGTTGTGGAAAATACTTGATCAGCAAAGTGAATGATTTTCGTCACAGCTTTAACATATTTGAAAGCAAGAAGAAGGCTCATTGCAATTCATACTGTCGTAGTATTGTCCTGGTAAAGTGCATCTTCTGTGATGCAAAAAAAAAAAAAATCTGGACTTCCAGCTTTCTAGAGTAATTTCCATAAATTAAAATCTAACAGTGCTGTAGCTTGACAACCTATGTACAAACAAATGGGTTGCATCAGATGACGTGTATAAAAGCTAAAAAAATAATGGCCTCTCTTGGAGCGGTCAAGTTAGTAATATAAACACAGCCTTAAGATATTGGAGAAAAACAAGACAATCAACGTATGTTTGTACACCAGTGATTCGATTTTAATGACCTGACTATCAACTTGAGATGTAACGTTATATTATAGGACCCAATAGACTCTATATCAGTAGCAAGAAGCATCTTATCAGTCGATAAGGTTTGAGTTTGTGATAAGCTCAATGCTTATTGATTTTCAGCTATTGAAAAAAAAAACAGTGAAAACATTGAGAGATAAGAGACAATGGTTTTCAACTGGGAGGAAAATGTGCTTCTGCGTACTGTCAAAGAAAAGACTTAAATCAATGTTGGAAGTTGGATGTACAGACTGATTATGGAATGAAAAAAATAATATTTCTCTGGAAACTAGAGGAAAAAAAACTATTCTGTATGGGGATTTTTTATTTTTTTTTTTATTATGTTATTGTACATTATCAGTCAATCACATTGATTCTACGAGTATATTCCTCTTCTCGCATTGATTGAACTGACTGCATTGGAGAAAAAATGCTGGCACCACTCAGGTAAAAGACAAAAAAAGAAATGATAAAGACCAAAAGCTGCACATAAAAATTCAGCATGAAGATGGTTGTAGTTTGATTTCTCAATGACATTAAGACTAATGTCACTATTTGCAGCTAATGCTACCTGTGCATGCCATTCATCAAATGAAGCTATAAAATTATTCTTATATTGTTTAAGACAAAACAAAGCTTCTCTTGCATCTACCTTTGGCTACCAAACATGATCCTTTCTGGGTTTCTGGGATTATAATGATTACTGTTGTTGGAAATGGATTAAATGGCATAGATGTATACTATAGTGCAATACAAAGTTTCCAGCCCCCCTACTGTGGCCAGGACACATGGCCCTGTGGTAATCTTTCTGGGACTAGACCACTCACTGGAGCCTCGTGTGTACAGGGTCTCTGAAACTAATCCACTGAGGTTTTAGGTTTTAATGTCATCCAACAATGCCACAATCAAACAGCCATTCAGATGCTATCTGCACCCATTTTCCGAGGGCTGGAAGGGAGATATTTTTGGCCCGGCTATGCTCTCAGGCTGATGAAGGCTATGCTGTTTAAGATAGGCCATAAAGGAGACAATTAGCGGGCCTTTAGCCGACCTGAAGAGTTCTCATGCTCCCCAGTTTGACCTGTTTTGAGCCACAATAGAAGGTGATGAGGGTCATTATATGGGTAGTAGCCGTCTTTTTTTTTGTGTTTGTTTTTTGATTTTTTGTTTTTGCTATGGTTTGTTTCACAGTAATCGAGCGGGGCAATCGGTCAGTAAGTTTGAATATAAAACGCATTTGTGTTGGCTGCTGCAGGTGAAGTGGTTTGACCTAGAAGCAAGATTTTATTTGCACAACTTTAGAGAAAGCACCTCTTATTCACGGAATAGTGTGTTTAGCATTACAGGAAAAAAAAAAAATATATATATATATATATGTATTACATTATATTCTTCCTAAGGAAGCTCAATCAAAGAAACCCCTGACTTGCAGTTTCCTGTATAATCCCTGGAAGCTGTGTCTGTGCTTCGGAACATACAGCGCTGCAGAACGACTGCTCCTGAACACACTTTCTGTTTGTTTTGCCCACCAATAGTGCTCTTCTGCCAACAATATTAGGCACGCTGTAAATTCATTGCGCATGGTTAGTGAGCAGCTCTAACGCGGCCATTTTAAAGCCTCGCTGCGCAGTCTCCAGCGCAAATACCTGAGTCAATCAACGTTATAGGTAAACACCCTGATATACCGAACATGACGAGGTTTGCAGAAACAGAGATAAATCATATTTACTCACCCTCTAATTACATTGCATTTGAACAGGATAATTGGGCTGATTTTTTTTTTCCACTCAGACAGACATTCAGTCACGATCCTCAGTAGAGTGACTAGTCCCATGAGAAGTGACAAATGGGTATACAAGTCTTAGCATGTATGATGTAACACCTGCATAGTATCCAGGCAGCGCTGCCTGACAAGACAACAAAGAAGAGACCTCACCTCCACAACAACTCCTCCAAATTAAGAGATGGGGAACAAAAAAAAACAAAAAAAAACGTTTGACACGTTGTCTGATCTGACACCTAATCTCTGGCTGTGGCTCTGTAACAGTTACAGATCGTTCTTGTAAAAAATAAAATCAAATGTTCTGATCGTGAAGGTCTTTCACAGCAGAAGTTTGGTTTCACGCTGAGAACACACACACACACCGACCACACACACACCCGGGGCAGCGGCAAGCGCTATATTAGTGCAGGTGCATTGATTTGTGACGCCCACTGAACCAAATTTGACCTCTGTGACCTCCTCAGCCTTAACTGGAGGTGGAATGCATGGTTGACCCCCTCTCCCACATGCACATTTTTTTTTTTTTTTATTTTGGTGGCAAATTTTACTGTTGCCAGGAAACATGGGCTAGTTTTTTACATGCCGTCTCTCTGAATTCATGCAGGTTTGAAACTCTATTTTCAGAATGAGCAGGAAAAAATCATGGCAGAACACACGAGAGAGGGCAAGGATGCCAATTTAGAAAATTAATGTTTTGATTATCTATTTCTCTGTGTTCCATTGCAAAGTTCTGGTCTTCATTTTGCACAACTGCTCCTGCAGGTTTGGAATAAAACTGAGAACCCAGCTATGCTTAAAAGTCCAATATGTTACACATTTTCTGAATTTTTTCCTTTTTGGAAGTTGTGATATCTCTAACAAGATTTGTGTTTTACTAATAATCGTCTTTCTATTATTATAGATTATTTCTATATTCTAGAAAAACAGGTCATTTTGTGTCCGTCTCATTAAAATTAACGAGCCTCCGTCCCTTATTGGCTGATTTGAATAGCAGAGCGCAGAAGGAACTTGGTGATAATAGTTAACTACATGGTTATGGGTAGTGAAAGGCTCTGGATATGGTCAGAAAATGCAACAAAAAAAAGAGAGAGAAAAGGGGTAGGCAATATTTTGTTGACACATCCACCTCCTGCAGCTTTGCTATGACATTGTTAAAAAAGCAAAAAGGACTCCACAATTCCCTCTGCTGCTTCCGACAGACAAGACCCGTAATACCAACAGCTGCTAGAGGGCACAAATGTCATTATTCCGCATTTGTTGATGCAGCTGTATTTCTTGAGAGAACAGTCTGATGAATTATACGTTTCGCGCGGGCACTGATGACGTTCCTGGAATACAGAGTGTGTCTCCTTATCTGCGGCGTGTTCATTATTGATACCGAAACGCTGCAAACTTCAGTTGTACGGTGGCGGGCTGAGCTCCTTAATGATTTGCCGTGCCTACAGAGGCCCGTTGGAGGTCAAAGCCGTCGTCGAAACAGAAGTACGTCTCCAACCTAATAGCGGCTTGTGGTTTATCTGTTGATCAGATAATCAGGCAAACTTTCATTTGCCATGCATAATGAACCCTAATAGTCACACAGACGCGCTGATTTCACAGATAAGGCCTCGGCTGCGGCGGGATTTAATAAACACTGACGTGATTGTAATGAAAGTACGTTTTAATTAAAGTTCACATCTTTAGCATTATGATTAACATGGAGCATGGCGCCTCGGTAAAGCAGGTGCCCTTTGGGATTCAGGTAGTAAACCCCCTGCAGCTCTCTCCTACGCTGCCAGGAGCCGTCTCATCCCTGTTCTTTTTCCTGCCGCGCAATTAGCATCCCCGCTCGTTAAAACACCCTACAAGCTGTCAGAAAACCCGAAAGGACGGTGCTGCGATGTACAGTGTTGGGTTTGCTCAGAACCCTCTGAGTGACAGTCACATAAATCATTCATTTCATCGGGGGTTTGCACGGGAGGGAGAAAGAGAGGCGGCGTCTGAAAAATCAGCTTTGAAACGGCAACGCCGTCCGCACGAGCGCGCCGCCAACACCCCTCATGCTCGTAGTCAACAGCAAGGTGATATTGCCTGATTTTACTCCAAAAAAACATGAATAAAACATGTTGGATATGCATATCAAAAGGCAAGTGTTGACAAAGCAAAACAAAGCCAAACAAGGATGTTGGGGCAGTGAAGAGAAGAGGAGAAATATGCTTTTCTTTTTTTTCTAACCTGTTCTGAATCCTTAACACCACCAATTAGCAAGGGCCTGGCTCAGAAGCCATCTGGGGATGCCGCCCCCCCCCCACTTACCAACCTTCCCTCCCTTCATCTTGACATAATTGTTCCTCCTGAGGAAGAACAGGTGAGTGTCGTCTGCAGGTTATTCGTGTGCCACAGCTGAGCTCCTTCTAATACTGTCATCAAGCAGATCCTCATCTCTAATGAACGCTTTAATAGACTGGAGGACTGTTTAAAATGAAGAAAACCTCCCAGAGTCAGACGCTGCACCGCCGGGGCTCCGGGGTCACGCGTCAAGGTTCACATTTGTTAAGAAATTACCCTTTTTTTTTTTTCTATTGAAACGCTGTTGCCTCCATTAAATGATCAAACCCGCCCCGCCGAGTAATCTGCTCCTAATCAGCCACATAATGAAGCGGGGACAGCTGGGCTGGTTTGGAGGTGTGCACGGACGCCGGGCCGGGGGGGGGGGGGGGGTGAGGGGGGGGGGGGGGGGGGTGCCAAAGGGCCACCGAGTCTGGATCAGCTGGCCCCGCCACCGGCAGTCTGCTCACCCCGCTGGAATGACAGAGGTCACTGCTCATCCTGTCACTGCAAGTGGCCTGAAGAGATCGGGGGTTGACGCTACGAGACGAGACCCCGGCATATCGGGGGGGGGGGGTATCTGACGTGCACGTCAGCCTATTAAATGCCCTTCATTGCAGGGACGCGCGTAGCCGGCACGTTGTTTCCAGGCGGCGGCTTTCGCAGCATCCAGGAGCCGCGCTGCTGAGACAGATGCTGCACGTCCGTAGCCAGTCAACAGTGTTTAATTACACAGCCAATACCAGGCAATATGTCGCAGATTTTCAGCTTCGGCGCTAGGAGGCCGAATTATGAAAAAGATGAACGATATGTTGCATATCATTATTTAAAATACGGTTTACTTAAAGCGGACACTGTGGTATTAGGCATTTAGTGTATTTTTAAATTTACGGCTGCCGTCCTGACAGTCATTGGTTTCCATTCCACTTTAACTACGTTCATAAATTAATTGGAAGCTGTAGTGTAACGTAGGCTAATTGTCAAGTTGCATTATGATTGATTCAGCTGTAAACGCCACGATTATCAGAAGTCTTTGTCCAGGTTTTATTGTTGCCGCGTGATAATATGGCAACGGATAAAATAAAAGCAGACGCAATATTCAATGTGATGGATTACCGTTCTTAAATTGCTTTTAAAGGTTCTTTTTTTGTTTTGTTTTTTTTAAACAAAGCTTGTAGAAATGAAAGGATGCTACCAAGTACAGAGAATACTCAAAGCAATTCAAAAACAAAATGGTACACCTAAAGTATCTGGGATTCGTAGTAAATGTCATTTACAGCAGATCAAGATGACTGAATGGCTGTGACCTTTCCAACGTAAGCTAATTGCATCTCAGTGTAGCATCAGAACATAACTAAAAACGTGCAATCAGCTGATGAAAAAAGCTCATTTTCCCCCAGCTAACATTCCCATTTGTTTTATGCAAATGTCTATCATATCAGCTTGTTATCATTATCTATAATCAACTTATAATATGTCTCGGTGTGGCCTATTTGAAGCTAACTTTTAGCTAGGTCATCACTAATGGCTACTACATTAATATGGTTTTATAGCACAGAATGGGGCAGGGTAACACAATGCTAAAGCTAATTGCAGTATAGTACCGTAATGCAAGCGAAACTCAAATATTCTCAAATGTTTACTTAAATCAAAAAATCGTACACATTGTACCTATAATCAGTGTTAGGTGTTGAATGTCAAAGCACTGCTAATTAAACTATGTTCATAATCAAAGTCTTAATTAGTGGTGGTATTGTGCTAGAATGCACAAATGAAATGTAGTCCATATATACATGCAACATATTGAAAGTGGAACCCTTTCAAGCAAGTAAATGTGGAAGAGAAGAAACATCTCTGGAACAAAAAAGTGAAATTATGTGGTGTTGCAAGGCAGGTTTTAGGGTATTGAATTGTATTATTAATTGTACAGTATGTCATTGGGTATAGGCCTACTGTAGATTCTGTATTGGCACTGATACTCTGCCAGCGGTAAAACCCTTCCACATGTGATAGTTACACTGGCTTTAATGACACTAACAGTTCTGTGGATTTATTCCTTAGTGTGATCCTACTTTCACATTAAGTGTGAGGTGACCCTTTCATTAAGAATGGATAACAATGCTCAATCACTGGCTAAAAAAGAAAAAAAATGCAAAATGGGGAATTGGCAAATTAAAGCTGATTCACCTTTGGCCCACATGGAAGAAGCAAGAGTGTTTTTCTTAGGTGTCTAAAAAAAAAGCTTTTTGACTCAAATTCACTTAATTTCATGGTGTTGCATACTGATTTGAATTTTACATATTAATTCATTCGGCACATTGTTTGTCTGGAAAATGGGTGTTCAGTGCGTGCACATTTCAGTTCCTTTCAAAAGGTGCAACAATAAACATAAAAAGGGGACTTTACTTTGCCATTTTCCCAGTTCTATATTTACATTTTCACGGTCCATTTATAAACATCATCATGCATTTATGGCCCAAAAGCACAATGCTAGACCTGTTGCAGCAATGCAGTCTGCCTTCACACACACTCACTCTAAAAAGCCCTGTTTCACCAACACTACAGCAGGAACACCAGAGACCTTAATGTCTACATGCAAACACTGAAAAGGTGTTTTATAATTTTTTATAATAGGGTCCCTTTAATAATGTCTGACTTCCACCAAAGGGTCCTGGTAAGCCATTATTAATGGTATTGACTGCACCTGTACAGCACTTTCAACATTTCAGAACGTGCAATGTGCAACAAGGACTACAGTTTTCCTTACTACAAATCTGTGCTGGCCCTTAATTGGAAAAACTCAACTCAGATAACATAACCGCCGAATAAAATGTTTATTGCCAAAAGTACAAACGCAACACAACAAACTGACGGAGGAGGAGCTCTTTGATATGCTAAAGAGTGCCATCTGTTGCCATCAATAACTTAATGTACTGGCTGGATAGTGCCATCTGACTTCATTACATTCAAAGTATGTTTTTTGAAGTGCAGGTATAATGATTCCCCTCTTGCTCATAACCCTTCACCAGCACAAACAGGAAACGTCTGCCTGTTGCTGAACCCCCCGTACTTCCACATGTTTGATATCGCGTCAGATAGTTACCGTCTTGGCGGCGGCACAACAGACAGTGGGTGCCGCGTGCTAGCCGCTCGCAAACAATCTATCCCTGGAGTTTATCTTATCGAATGTGCGGCGGCTTCATAATTTACTTTCGGAGCAAATGGAGCAGCGTTCGCACTGCATGCTTGAGCAGAAATTGCTGTAACACCTCCACAGAGATCTCTTTAATGAAATGTCATAATTAGACCAGCGAGTCATCTATCTGTCTGTCCCAATAACGCCTTAAATAAATTATAGCCATCAGCGCCGAATGAAATCTGCCGGAGCAACTTATTGCATAATGTAATGAGTTTACCTCATCCATAATGCATACATGTACAGTGATCCTGACCTGAGTCTTCCACCTTTTTTTACAATGTCATCACAAAATATGAGTCCCAAATTAGTCGTGTGATATTGAAAGTTCAGCTGCTTTAAGTCCTTTCAGTCTCCAAGTCTGTGCTTTTTTATAGCTAGAATTCATGTTTTTATTTTTTTTTTCTCCATAACAGCATTTACTCTTTTTGCAAAGAAGCCTGCAAGCTGAATATAGACTGCTGATAATACAGTATGAGATTGCAGGCAAGACTACACAAAGAGTAGTGCTATGATTTTTGAGTATATATGCATCTACAATATAAACATGTGTGAATACTGCATAGAGCACATTGCATAGTTATACTTAGGATTATGTGTGTATTTGTATATACAGCAACATTCTGCACAGGTGCTCTCCTATATGATTCTCAACTGTACTCATGCATATTGTACTGAATATTATTTCCCAAGGTTTCCTTGTGAAAATCAAGCTGGGGAAAAACAACAGGAAACAAACATGATGTAGCCTTACACCATACGCGTTGTCTGGGGGGTTGTGCTGCATATTTGTGTGTTTCTAGAGCAAAAGGACAAATACATAAAGTTCATGTAGTCTGAACAGAAATAAATTCATAAATCTAAAGCAGAGCAAATTTTCCAGCTAATTCCCCACAATGAATGTGCGGAGTGCAGCAACAATGCAATTTCATTACCACGAGCATGTGAATAAATAATGTTTAAGCCTTGTTTTATAAAGTGCTGGCATCCACAGCCCCGTATGACCTCGGTGGTTTGTCCTTTTTCTTTTTTTCCTCTCCCCTATTTGCTGTGACAGTTAGGCTCGCCGCGGTCAAGTGCACGCTGTGTCCTGCTCAGGGCGGGGTGTGACGCGCCGGTCGGGGTGGCACGCGGCTAAGTGGCTGCACAGTTCCCCGATGCACGGCGCGTCTGTCTCAGCATCAGCCTGGGCCTGCCAGAGACTCCAGCTGCTGAGCTGCTCACGGAGCATTTTACAGCAACACTTGCATCGGCTGCACTTCTGACACGTTCTATAAAAATGCTGTGAGTACTAGAAAATAAACTTATATATATATATATATATATATATATATATATACACACACACACACATATATACACACATATACATATGTATACACACATATACACACACACATATATACATATATATACACACAAATACACATATATATGTGTGTGTAAATATGTGTGTGCATATGTCCAGTTTAAAACTAATCTAATCTATGTCGCTCATTCTGTCATTAATTATAATGCCTATTTCTGTGCACTATTCTGTCCTACACTTGTGTTATGTGTCATGCGATATTATCACTTTTATTAAGGTTATAGGTGCACATGCACACGCCCTGGGGCAACAGATGGAAATTCCCATTGTGCTAAAGATGGTGCAATTCATTTATTGCACACTATCCATTTAAATCAACCAATAAATAAATTGAATGAAATTGGCTCCGAGGACAGTGACAAAGAATATTATTCTTTATCGTAATGGTAATAAAAGTGATGCTGATTATAGATTTTCAGCGAGTGTTGTGGCGGTGACGCACTGAATCACTTTATGCCTAATGATGTTTGCCACAATTAGTTATTGGGATGAGAAGATTCCTCTGTAAATTAGATTTCCAATTCTTCCATTTTGTACTGTATATCGGAATAAATAACTAAATGATGACACATCTCATCCAAGTTTGTTCCCCTTTGGTTGCTTCTTATTGCTTCTATATGCTGTTACCATTTACCCCTGGGCACAATGTTAAATCAGGTTAATCAGCCTATGTACACACACGACAATGCTGCGTTTTACTCCTTTGTTTCTGTCTGAAAATCATCTAAAAATAAAGCTATGCGTTAAATCAAACGTGTTCCCAAACTGACAGGTAGGGGTTACAGGGAGGATTCATCTCCCTGCAGCCAATCTGGAGATCGTATTCACGGCGGAGTCGCTTTGGTCTGTCAAAGAGCAGCTACGGGTGTTGACAAGTGACAGTTTAAAGATGAAAAGGGGAGGAAAAAAAAAAAATCCAACTTCAGGTGACAACGTACGAATTCATCAAGCGTGGATCAGAATAAATAAACACAACTGGGTCGAGCAGCGCCTAAGTGAGTCCACTTTTGCGAAATGAGATTTTCATCCACTCCCTCACATGTTCTAACTCTCATATAACAACCTGCTCTCAAAGGTTTTCAACGAGGCTCCGTGCAGATTTTTATTTTTTTTTTTTCCCCAAGCCTCTATTCATTAGAGCCAGTTTCCTATGTGATTGCTGGAGATAATACACAAGGCCCTGCAAGCGGAGCAGATACAGCGGCGACACATGAACCTTGAAGAAAATGTATTTTCCCCATGCTGCTGAACATCTGGGCATCTCTACGAGGATGTAAAAGACTTCATAAGTGGTATCAAGGTGGCGAGAATAAAAAAAATAAATAAGTAAAACATCTCTGCGTAGCTTTCACGCCTCCTCCTAACTATTAGAATAGATAGTTCTGTCACAGCACATAAATAGTTCACTGGGCTGAGAATATTCGTTTTATGTAGCCAGGACACTGATATATGGGATATGTTTTCACAGCGAGCGTCCATTTCACACTCACTGGGCTAGTAAAAGCACAGGGAGTGGAAACCAATTTTTATAAAAAAAAAAGGAAAAAAAAAACGCAATTTGAAGATTTGCACTGAAAATGTTGAATAAAACATCAGGCACAAGTTTGAGGTAAGTGTCTGTAATCTACTACATGGCCACTGTTTTACTAAAAAAAAAAAAGTGCCGCTTGGTAAAAGACGTGAAGGCTGCCATCGTCTCGCTGCCATCATCACGGTAGAAGAAGCCGTGGCGACGAGCGGCGGGAATTAAGATTCCGGCTGCACAGGGACCGAGGAGTGTGGGAGGCTGCAATCAACCGCTAACAGCGAGGAGTGATTCAGCAGGCACAACAAAGTAAGCAAAAAATAACACACGTATTCAAATCACTCGTGTTATATCACCCCCCCGATCAGCACAAGCACGGAGACGCCACGTTGGATGAACTGGTTGGGAAACAGGAGGCTGGCCGAGTTGCAGTCCTTTGATTTCTAAAATTGAATATATATCCCGTTCGTAATGATAAAACTTTACGCTGAACCCCACGATTTTCCCGCTGCAGAGGTGTTCACGACGAAGCTCTGAGACACCAAGTAAAAGGAACATTTAAAGTTATTGCATTTTTTTTTCTACCCTGCAACTTTTCTTTATTTCAACTCGTTTGGTCATAACATTTTTCTCGCCGCTTTCCGTTGCAAAGGGGAGCACAGGTTTCCAAAGAGCCTTTTTAAAAAACACTTTCACTTCAACTCAAACACTTGAGTTCAGAGTCCAAGTGGCAGAAAGTGAAGTCAGAGGCACTTGGGTGAAGAAATTGTTCGTTCACTGCAATTATCACGTTATAAATGATGGAAAAGGCTCCGGGGAAGAAACTTACTGTGTACGGACATGACATCTTAGTTAAATTAAGGATAAAAAGGGCAAACGAGGAGGAGGTTGAGCAACACGTTCATGCCACGCACATGCATAAGAATCGATGGGATGTGATGACATACAAGACCGATGATTGAGAAGAGGTCGCCATCCGTTTCTGAAATGATCGCTACACACGCCGTCATCTGTAGACACTGACAGTCTAAAGGTAGTAATTCACACAGGCGCCTTTTTCCAGCAGACTTCGACGGGCTGCTCCCAAAACCAAGCGGGCGCCTTTGTTAGATTTCGAATAGTTCTGAGATGAATCTGTCTTTATTTTGATCAGCAGTGGGTAGATTCACTGATTTTTTTACAGGTGGCGAATCGTCCATTAACTTAAGAGGGTGGACCTCCAACTAATGGAAAGTTAGAGTGGCGTGTTACATAGACGATGAATGAAAAGTATCAGAAATTAAAAAAGCTGAATGTTGCGTACATACATATATGGTTCAGTGAAAAATAAAGTCCAAAAAGAATTTTATCAGGTAAAGGAAAATGTACATTTTGTGTTCATGTTGGTTTCAGAATAAGATAAGATAAGATAAGATAGGACTTTATTGATCCCACAACGGGGAAATTGGCCTGGTCCTGCAGCGTACAGAGTAAAGAAAAAGAAAATGAAAGCTAAAGAAAATAAAAACTATAAAAAAGAAAACACTATATACAAAATTCGTAGAATTTGTTGATCAGCATACACAGTATGCATTATGGACATAAGAATGGAATATATGTGCTCTATTAAATATATATATATATATACACAAAATAAAAATACATAAAGAATATGCGTTAAATATTTAATCCACCAGGAATATAAAACTAGTTGATAGCATGTTAAACAGTTAAACTATCTATTGGACATTATAGGACATTGTCCTATATGACTTTTCTTTCCTTTTCTAACTTCTTCATTCCATTTATTGTAAAGTGTCATTGAGATTCCAGAGAAGCTCTCCATTAAAAAGCATGCCTTATTATTCTGATTATTATTAATAATACTCACAGACCACTTTGTTAGCCTTTGTTGCAGCGCAGGAGTCCGTTCATCTGCTCAACGAGCAAGTGACTAATTTGAAAATGTAATTGGATTTTTTTGGGGGGTTTCCACTGACGTGTTATTATGGAGCCTTTTTTATTCATGTGTGCACTAAAAATAAAATGTATAAATACATTTAAAAAATAAACTTAGAACTCCCCAGGCTGTGGAGTCTAACTAAAGCTGCTATAAACATCAGTACAAGCAAACAGGAGTTCTTTCACTCTAGTTGCAAATCCTCTCTCTCTCTCTGCAGCAGGCGATAACCAGGCTTTCCCTGTCTGCATATTGTGCATCATTCCTATTCCCAGTAGTCAATTTTCAGCCACCTCTCGAACCCATATCGAGGCCGTATCATCCGTTGTAAAGAGAGTTTTGTTCCAAACTGATATGCAGCCCTCCCGCAGCAGCGCAATAATCCTGCACTCAAGCTTAAAGATAAAAAAGAAAGAAGGTTCTCGAGATTCTTATTTCCAGCACAGCGGGAAACACATTAGAGGGTATAGAGGTCTAAGAATACACCCTGGAAGATTGTTTAAAGCAAATGTTCACTTCTGGTGAATTCTGCAAAAGGAGGATAAACTCATTTCAGGCTCAGGCTGACCCTTTCGTGGCTGCGGCTGATGCTCCTGGTGGGCCTGTCTGTCCTCACGCTGTAGTTAAAACATGTCGTAGCCGTGTCCTAATTAACCCTGAGTTACCCAGCACGTAGATCTGCATACACAATGCTAAGCTAGTGTAAGAAAAGACAAATATTCACCAATAGACCTGGATGTAACCGCCTTAGAATATGATTCTGAAAAGGTTCTAAATGTTAATTCTTGTTGGCATTCAACCAATATCTGGGCTGAATCTTTGAAATCTGCAGTTTTCTTACCATTGTACAAGTGTCAAAGATCAGTTTTAGCATCCTGGCAAATACATATATTTGGTTAGTTTAAGATACGGTCAGTGTGTGGACGTAATGCTGTGAAACTGGTGTTAAAAAAAGGGGGAATATCGGTGTGATTCCGGTGTGAAAGCTTGCATTATTGGGTTCCACTTTTGCACCAAAGGATAAAAATGGAGGTGCTATTATGTGTCCGGAAATGGATTTCCATACATGTGTCTATGTAGTGCAGATGGAAAGCACAGAAACATCCTTTTGCCTTCAGATATACATATATATTGGAGTTTCATGCTTAAAACATCCAGCGTATGCAGCCTAATGCCGTCATGGGTCAGCCTCAACACCGACCCTCGCCGTTGGTTTGCTGCGTCTCAGCTGGTTTGGAAAATGGGACTTCACACATGCAAAAAAAAAAATTGGTCAAGGGTGTCGACAAAAGTGATTCTTCCCACACTGGTGTGTGTGTCTTGGATCGCACCTCGTTTTTCCACTCTCATTTGCGAAAATGGCATGCCCAAGTTGTAAGTAGCGCTGTTCCTACGTGTCACATGTGGTTCTGACACCCTGGCTATTGGCTATCAGATGTGGATGGAAAATCCCACTGCTGTTTATCAAACAGCAAAAAGGCCAGTGCATGGTGTCAATCAATGCGAAACAACCTCAAAGATGGTAATTTTTCAGTTATTTGTGCATAGAAACCAACACATTAAGTGTAGAATTTGCCCACCACTACTCTCCTGCTGTGTCTTCAGAAATTAAAAATAAATTTACATTCGGGCACTGGCTGTTTCCAGCAAAACCATAGGTGTCTGTTTTGATTAGCTGAACCTCAAACCACATGTAGGGTATTACCAAAAGCTTTTTTTAATATTACCAGTGACTGTCATAATTAAATACTGTACAGAGAAATGATTTCACCAACATTATCACTGGTTGATAAACACCCTACAATCGAATATAAATTATAGTGTTTTACTAGTGATTAACTAACGCAGACATGTCCAAAGTCCGGCCCGGGGGCCAAATGCGTCCCATGGTCAATTTTCATCCTGCATAAAATCAATAACGCCTGGCCCGCGTGTAGAATTACGTCATACATTGGGCAGCAGCGCTGTTACCTGCGTGTTCTACGTGCTGCCATCTAGAGGCTCAAATAGGAACAGCAAACTAGTATGTGAGACCGGCGATAAAGTCAATTAACTATATCCGCTCCAGAGCGCTATGCCACCGTCAGTTCCAACTTTTACCGACAGCTGAATAAGGACAGGTTTCCAGAGATTCGAGCGTTTGGTAAGAAAATGCTAAGTCGACGTATTTGTGCTACACCGCTAGTGCGCACATGTCCTGTCCCCGGGTCGCCAAGCGAGAGAGAGAAAGGTGAGAGAGAGGCCAATCAACATTTATAGTCATATTTTAAATGAGCCCTGCACTTGTTCATATGACAATTTCTGTTATTGTGTTTAAAAATTCTGTAAATATTAAACTGCCATGGTGAGATATTTTGTTATGTTTCAAATGTAATTTGCACCAAAGAGTACAATTACTTCTCTTCAACTGTTACAAAAAAGTTAATTAAAGTGTTAAAAAAAGTGAAGTTAAGTGAATATTTAATTTCAATTTTCAATGTCAATTGAATTTTGATATGCATGTTTCAAATGAATGCAAAAACATATGCTTAAGATAGCTGAAATTAAAATAAAACAGCAAATGTGAAACACAGAACGGCTCGCTGAAAGTATTTAAAGTAATTGCTGTTATATGTAAAGAACGTCCGCCAAGGTTGGCCCCCCTACATTCTTAACACACAAAATCTGGCCCCCTTTGCAAAAAGTTTGGACACCCCTGAACTAAAGCTCAGATTAGCAGCAGAACACACACATCACTAGAGGAAATAAGCGATGGCGGATACAAATTGGGTTCCGACACAAGATATTAGTCAAAGTCTTTTGATTCTTAACCTGATAACGTTTGCTGGCCTGTGCTCTCATTTGGTAGATACAGATCAATCAGGGGAAAACGTGCAAGATGTTAATTCAGGAAAAGAGATTCAGAATCATAAAGAGGCCGTTCGGACAGTGCAGAGTTCCATCGGGGGCCGGGGGGGGGGGGGATAAAATGACATCGTTATGATAGGGCGGGGCGGTGATTGGGAATCGTGGAATGCCGACGGTTCTTTGGCCGACAAAGGGGGGGGGGAAAAAAATTAGATTCTCGCAAAAGGTCAGCGATCCATAAGCACCGCGAGGCTGTTGATTTGTGTCAGATCATGTCCGCGCCCCGTGATGCATTTCCCTATAACACAAACGATCTCCATAAGGTATCAACGCCAAGCGTCGTAGGATGAGCAGGAGCGGCGCGGCCGATGCGTTACGCGGCAAAGTTGCCTCAAACAAATCCGATAAATCTAACGTGCAGGAGAGGGCAGAGGGTTCACTGCAGGCCTAATGCGCGTTGATTAATGAGAAGGAAGGTTCCGGGCAGAACACAGACCTCATCAATAGAGCCCTTTTCTCCGTCCTGATTCGTATAATACCTGTTGATTAAACTCCCTGAGTGATTCACCCGATGCTCTCTGGTGACCCCTCCTATTTGTAAAGGAGACAAATTAAAGTCCTCCATCAAAATGTGATCAATGCCAGGGAGCCTCTGGCTGAAGCGGGCACCACTGTATAATGAAGCCATAATTCAACTTTACAGCGCGATAAATGAATGATGGACGTTTGAAATAACCCGGGAAGCGATTCCGATTGAATTATGGCCTTCATATATTAATTTGAGAAATTAACCTAAATTTAACCTTATTTGCGGCGTTTCCTTTTTCGCGAAATAAATGCTGCTGCCGCGTTTAAATCATGTCATGACATTTTTTCTTTTTATTTTGAGGGTCGGGGTGGATTTTCAAAAAAATGCCGGATACATTTTCCCAGATATGAGGGTCAGTCGTGATGCAACGTGAATTTCTATCAGTCCATAAGGAGCTGCTCTGCACACACTTCTTATTTGTTTCTATTGCTACCTCTGAACTATGAACAACAGAGTCTACAATAAAAGAAAAGGAAAAAAACAGCAGCAAAAATCTGTGAACTCTATAATATTGAGTGGACAGGATCTCAGGGGAAATGTGCTCAAAAAGCTGTTCTGCAGGACAAATGCAACACGTCACTGTGTCCCAAGAACAGGAGTTAATGTATGGAACAACAGTAGCGGAGAAATGGAAACACGTAGATCATTAAGTATGTTTGAACAAGACTTTAAAAGAACATATTGAACAGATAAGGATGAACTCAGCAGAGAAACAGACTGGAAGAATGTGTGTGTCTTCATTGTGTCTTTAATAATGATATATGTTTTTCTTTTGTCTCTTTTTGAAAGTTTGATGATGTAAAAGTAGGACTAAAAACTGTGATAACTTCTTATCTTCAAGTTTTAAACGTTGTC
This sequence comes from Eupleurogrammus muticus, assembly GCA_036785175.1. NCBI lineage: Eukaryota > Metazoa > Chordata > Actinopteri > Scombriformes > Trichiuridae > Eupleurogrammus > Eupleurogrammus muticus. Next base: position 6,122,730 of record JAYKQN010000023.1, on the reverse strand, counting down.
TTGTTATGCTATATGTCTATTAAATAAAAATAAAATAAAAGCTTCATTGCAGAGACAGGGTTAGGGTTATATCCATATCATTTAAAGAGAGTTACAAAATCTATAGAGATAAAGATGTCTACGAATGTATGACTTTACGATTTCCAGCTATTTATTTAGTTTTTATTTTTGAGCACATGGAGTTTTATGCGTGTTGCATAATATGAGCTATGATTTCACCTTTTTGCTGATACAAGTGACAAATATTTAAAAAAGGCGAGGCTAGTTTTTACCTGAACTTTAGAATCTTTGACATTCAAGGAATAAAAGAATAAAACTTAAGAGCTTCATTTCAAATACACTATCTTTTTAAAAACATAATTACTATACTATTATGACACATAAGAAACTCCGTAACTAAATAAAATAGTTTAACAAAGCAAGCTTATTTAGTGTATTTCATGCATCCCTTTCTTGTTATTCCTGATACATTCCACCAGTGGCCTATCCAAAGGGACTTCCCTGGGTTCTGGCCTATTTATCGACCTCGAGCGTGGCACGTGGACGGAGGAGCAGGCTGATCGGCCTCAGTGGGGGGCGCGGGTCCCAGAGATGCACAGTTTGATCCAAATTAAGCGTTCTCATGTATATAACTCATTGGCGTTCGGGTCGATTGAATAAAGATGCCGAATGGACTTCTTTTTTTTGTAGCCATCATTTGATGGATGACTCGCTCAAAGCTTTCCAGGATAGCGTCAATTAGCCATCCCCCGCATCGCATGTCGGCGGGTGGAAAAGTTCTTATTAATTGTAAATGTTAAGCTAGGCTATTATTAAATTTCACATGAACGCTGGCGGGACGAAATGTGCTAACGCGAAGCGAGGCATCGACAATCAAGCCTTTGTTTTAACAGAAGCCAATAAGGCCACGATTGAGCTGTGCAGAAGCATGACCTATGCCTTTAATAACAAGGGGACTGAAGGGGATCTGGTACATTATTTTAATATTAACTTGAGGTTTTAAGTTGTGTCTGGGTTGGTTGAAAACGTCAGGCCAGAGGCAGAATCAATATGTAGTGCTCACTTTTCAAAGTTCCATTGCTTCATTCCACCTCCTTTTCGAACATTATTGTGTGTGATAATGTCAAATTCGCTTTTATTTTATTTGTTTTTTAAGAACAGAATTAAACTTGTAGTGTTAAAAAACACTGTGTGTCAATATTTATGTATTTGCTTCACTTTAAATCTATTTATACTCTTTCATTTATATCTGATGGTGTAAAACACCTGTTGAATATTTATAGTCGGTGACGCCCACATTCATCCGCCAGCCTTTCTACATTCTAATGCTCAGTAATAGAATACATCTGCGACATCTTTGTGAGGTGATGAGTTTACCAGAGAATTAAGTTCAGGGCCGCTCGCCCTGCCACCCGTGATGAAACCCTACACCGATTCGCGATCGAGGGAAGTGGATTAAGCGGCATGTTTCCATGCCTGCTTTGATGCAACACACTCCCCCTCACACTCATTCACATTCAGGATGATATTGCTAACCTTTCCTAACAACGCCGAGGCGAAGCCAAAATGGAATATTGCCTGCGACGGGAAATCTTTAGCAGACAAAGGCTTTCCTCAACAATAACTTCCCCCCTCGCCGAATGGATTCTGACATTCTTATTATTTTCCATCAATGGGGAAAGTGTGTGTTTGCTTTCGGGCTAATCTACTCGCGGCTCCTCCTTTTCTAAACTACGGCTTTCATGCCGTCCCCTGCCCCAAATACATACGAATAAGGATTCGCGGCGACACAAAGGCAGCTTCGGCATGCATCAAAAGTTCCTAACAAGACACTTTACCTGCGAGGCACCCCATAAGTGACTGCAGCACCAGCAGTTTCCATAGCAACATCATCTTCAATTTCGTAGGGTCAAAGTAGTCTCACATCCAATCACAAACGTATGGGATTCGATTTGCACCTTTCTGGGTCCTCGGATCTGTAGGAAAAAAAAAAAAGAAAGGAGATACGGGTGGGATGAGTGTGCTGGTTCTCATTAGCGGCACCGGAGAAATCCGCAGGTCTGTTCCATCTCAAGGTGTGGAACATGTGGAACGTACAGAGTCACGGCGGAGAGCCTCATGTTCAGTCACTTTAATGTGTCCCCGTTTTTTGGGGGATTTTTAAATCCAAATTGGAACTTTCTCCATTTTCCACATTTACACCAGAGAGAGAGAGAAGAAGAAGAAAAAAAGTATGAGGCACAGGAACACAAGAAATACCTCGTATACATTCATTTCCATATCCCCAGCAACTCAGGGGACAACTTTTAAGTCAATAAGAAAGCAAAACCTCTCCTTTACGTGCTCATAGCGTTGTTCCCGCGTGAAGGAAAAAAAAACTCTTGAACATCTTTAACAGTTTGGCAGTTTTTTTGTTTTTTTTGTTTCCTCCTCGACACAGACAATATTCTCCCCCGAGTGAGAATTAAAACTCAGAAGCACGTTTGAGCGTCAGGAAGGTAGCACTTCCCCTGCATCTCCAACCTCAGCAGCGGGAACAACAGGAAAGAAGCGGAAAAGTGTGAATGATGCCGAGGTGAAGAGGAAAAAAAAAAAAAAACATGTTAAAAGACTGTCGGTGCTCACGGAAAACGCTTTGCACACAGAAACATAAACGTTACAACTTTTTTTTTTTTTCCATTTGTTGGGGACTAACTCAATGACACATGGATTTGCACGAACAGTGCAGCATTTTCTAACAGCTTTTGTTAGAACCCATCAGAACCATCAGTGACACCAGTGTAACAGCAGCCTTATATAAGGCTTATAATGAATAGTAATATTAAATTCATTGAATTCCAAAGTGACATCTACTAATCATCATAATAGAGAATATGTTAAACAATAATGCCCAATGTTACATATATGTCAAAATACAGATCTTTGGGAATAAAAAGTATTATTCTGAAAAAACTTTAAAAATGTGTTCTATTTGGCCTATTTGGTCTATGGTATAACCCACATAGTTTTTCTTTAAGGATTAATGACTCTGGGCTATTATGGGTTAAAATATCGAAATAAAACACAACCAAATGCTAAATTTTATACCTAACGTTGGATTGGACCCCCCTTGTCTTCTCTCATTCGGTTTTACTCCCGTCACAAATTTTGACGTCAAAAGCTTTCATTCAAATTGAAACTGACCGGAGATGTTTGCCCGTGTGTCGAAAGTGTTCAAACACACGGCGAATGTGTGTGTGTGTGTGTGTGTGAGAGAACGGACAGGAGAATTTCAACAAGGTTGACAGGCAATACAATGCCTGCAAACGATATTTGTCGTCCCAAATATGTTGCGAGGGACACGCGTCGCCCGTCTGGGTTATGTCGTCTGGACTGAGGGAAGAGGCGTTTATGGAACACACACACACACACACACACACACACACACACACACACACACACACACACACACACACACACACACACACACACACACACACACACACACACACACACACACACACACACACACACACACACACACACACACACACACACAGATCTTGTTGCTGGGTGGAAGAACATCTGACTTTTTTTTTTTCTAGAAGTAAATATTATTCTCATGTATTTTTAAACCCTCAGCCTATTATTTAAATAGGTTATTCATATTTCATGTTAACATCCAATTTCTGTAAATACTTAAATCAGTACATGTGTAGAGGGGGAAAAAAACGCTTTTGTAAGCATAATGTTAAACTTGGTTGAAAATAAAGCCGCTTCGCCCCCCCACCTTCCTTTCCTCCTCTTTTACCAGATTTCATTTTATTTTAGTTGTTGAACAAGTCGGAGTCTGCCTGGCGCCGCATTCCTTGACATGTAGAACACGCCGCCTACAAAAACCCAACCTTCAGGACGCCGCTCGGCTGGCTGTCAACACGCCACGCGGGGGTGTGTTCCCATTCAGATTAGGGCGCTTTCTAACTTTGGAAATAATTTGATAGGTATTCGGGTTTTTAAAAGGGCCTGTTGAAGGGGAAAGGGGGGGGGGGGACGTAAATAGGGCACGGGGAACGAGAGGCAGACTCATCCGGTTTCGCCGGCGACTCGGCGAGGAACACAGAATGTGTCGGGGAGGAAATGTCAGCGGCTGCCTCTGGAAAAGCGGCGCTGAAATAAGACTTTGAGCAACACAGCCGGTTTAAAAAAGCTGAATCCACCTTCTGCACGTCTCCTCTAAGGAAACAAGCAGCATTAATCTTACCAAGGGGAGCATATATATATATATATATATATAGATATATATATTTAAAGCCGAGGTGTGTTCGACACAAGCTTCTCCGACTATACTTGTAAATTTATCGTTACAGACAAGCGTGGTTGAGCCCGTTATTCCGACCCCGCGATGATTCAACATGCACGACGCAAACTTTTACCACAGCGAGCAGGAGGGGAGACAGAAGCACAAAAAGAAAAAACACACAAAAAAGGCGACTGCGAGAGGTTTGAGTCGGATTCTCCACCTGCAGGAAGAGACACCTTTTCATCTCCATCCGTCATATGGGGGGATTTTTTTTTTCGGGTACATCAATGATGCAAGTCTGAGCCTCACTCCTAGAGAGCGTTTCTGTGTACATTAAAGTGCGTCTGGTGAAAGCACCGAGCCCTGCTCCTATTAGGATATCCTCCGTTTCCCGTGGAAGTGATAGAGTCTGATGAACGGAGCAGGATGGAGATAACCGGCAGACAGTATGGGCGGGGGTGTAAAACTCACATTTAAGTTGGCATTATTCTTTTAAGAACGTGCTGAACCTCGCTGCCAAGCAAAACGCATTAATCCACACAATAATCCGCCGCAAAAACTCGGTCCACACGTCCTCGAAATGTCACAGTTGCACAGGAAAAAGGAAAAATGCTAAAAGTGATTATGGTGACGTCGCTTCAGCTGCAGGAGTTTGTGCTGTTTGTAGCTCATGTTGGCAGGGAAAAGTTAAAGCCGCACTACTCGATTACTTGATACAGTGGAACTTTGCAAATCCAGCCTTGAAGAGCACCCAGAAACCATAAATCCATAATAATATGGACTATTTTATTGTGATTTATTAGCTCTTCTCCTGTCAAGAATGACACAAAATGCAGAGCTATGTTTATCCGCGTGGCTAATTCGTGTGACATGCCGCCTCTCACCAACAGCAGGAATGGACACATCTATTTAAAAAGAAAAATCTTCTATTTTATCTTATTATATAAATGTCATAGATCTCTGAAAAACATGGAGGAAATAATGTTGAAGGCATGTGATATGGCCCTCTAAAAATAACACGACTAGTAAAGTCAGAATTATTTAACTCTGGTGCTTTGTCTCAGTTCAGACAGGAAGTAGTTTGGGGCAAAAAGGAAGATTTGTCTTTGTAAATGTATGAATAGTGTGTGTGTGTTGGTGTGTGTGTGTGTGTGTGTGTAGTAGTAGAATGTTTATTTTCCCTTGATATCTGAGACTTGGCAGACCCGTTTTCAGGCATCAAAAAACCTTGTTCAATAGTTGCAGTTTTGCAACTCTTCCTATCTGTGTTTTTATAATAAAGTTCTATCAAAATAATTTCTCCTTTTGCTTTTTCTTTTGCAATTGTTGGTAACTATTCATACATTGAGGTCTGAGTTGTATACGCGGCTGCCCATGTCTCGCTATGTGTGTGTCTGTGTGTGAGCAAGAATGGCGACGGTTTTTGGCACTATTTTTGCATTCTGTGGCGCTGCGCCACACATTGATCTATGTTTGGGAAACACTGTGGGATAATAAAGAAAAATATGATGAAGATAATGAATCGTTGGATTATTTATTCATGTTTTACCATATTTTATGTAGTGACTGAAATGTTAAAAATGGTGAAAAGTAATTAGAATTTATGTGTATGTGGACATATTGGTTGAAATTAATTATTGTCATTTTAAAGAGCCTGCTGATTGCAGCTAGGTTAGACAATTTTATGTTTTAATTCTGATCTCAAGAGTAGTTTGCTGTAGCAAAATGGTACCTGTTTATTGGGAATCTTGAGAGTGTTTATTCAACTCATATTTTTGTTGGTAAATTTAAAACTGGGGAATTAATCTGTCTTTTCATTTCAATGTTTGTGAAGTGTATTAATTGCTGAGCTAAAGGACTCTACTAAGCTGCCTGCCTGTGTAAGCCATCCAGATATCAGGATCTCATTCATGCATCCACACTGAAACCCTTCGGTTCCATCTAACCAAAATTCTGGTCCTGCAACACTAATAGCGATGAATCTCTTCCAGTTTCACCTTTCACACGGATGTTTTTGCCTCTGCATTGACACCACGCTGGTGATTACAGCATGGGGGGTATCATCGTAGCAGCTTCATCAACATGCTATCCCCTCCCCTTCAACTCATCATCAACAGATGGAAAATGACAGTTCACGACTCCCTCCAAACGCACATTTATAGCGAGATAATTATTACTCAGGAGGTGGTGGAGACCAAAAACGGAGCTAGCACGATAACTATTGTCAACTTCCTGAGCCGATATACGTGTCAGCGTTACATCCGCAGCTCGTTCACGCTGCAGCCAACAGAGTTTTATTGTCGTTACTCTCTGTAAGTACTTTTCTACAGTTTATAAAAAGAAAAAAAGAAAAAAGGGTGTTTTTTTACAGTATCGGAGTCTTGCCTCGGCACCCCTCCGCCTCCTTTAACTGGACCTGATAAAACACCACGGCAGCCGGAGATAACACGGCGGTGAGCGCCTTACAAACTTGCTCCTGCCTCCTCCTGCTGTAATCTGTTTAGTTACTTGATACCGGGGAAAAAATGAAAGTTGATAAATGCTCCGGCTACAAAGGGAATATCCAGCTGTGCCGTGCTCGGGTTTAAACTGCTTACAGCGCTACTTATGACACACACGCCGACACACACTCCCCTCACATCCAGGCATAGTTTTACTACAATAATTAAACGTTACAAAACGGATGGGAGATTATTTGGATTCATCCGAATGCACCACTGTAATATTTCAGAACTCATTCTAAACCACCACTCCATGACATTTGACGGGATTCCCTCAGGCCTTACACATAGACGCAACTCAAAACGGGAAATGATTGATGACGCTCCAGGGGAAGGAGATAATCGATGCATTCAATCAATAGCTGCAAAAATTATCAGGAAATTGAAGAGATTGATAGATTTTCAGCCATCGTACATTTAACATCTTAAATCCGAGAGCTTCACTTGATAAGCAGCTAACTGTGTGTGATGTTTTAATGTCCAGGCCTTGCTGCATGCAGTTAAAAATATATATATACATTTTTAAAGAAGTCTAGACACAGTGGTCCTTGAGCTAAATGCTAACATGGACCAGCAGCCAAAGCTGGAATTCCAACAGCTATAAATCCAAAGGGATCTTTGTGAATAAATCACACAGTGTCCTTGTGCATAGAAAGAAACAACCGTCATCTATTTGTGAGCCGGGGCACACTTTCAGAACGTTATTTATGGTTGCAGTAGGGGCGTAACCAATATAAGAAAAAAAATACTTAAAAAAAACAAAACCCTAACCCTATTCAACCCACAGTTTAGATCCACGCAGAATCGATCTATTACAAAAGGCCCGGCCCGGTGAGGAAAATGATATCTCTGTGCGGGAGGTCCGCGATCGCAAACTCGAATTAAATTAGCTCGAGCGGAGATAACACGTTTTGTTAATGTACTGCGCCGGTCCCGAGAGATCCATCGTCCAATATTCAATGATATCGGGGCCGAGAGCCAAGAAACGGGAGCGGACGTGATTGAAGGGAGTTAGGCCTCATCCGCCGGCTGCTTCCCAACGGCTGGAGCTGACAATCACACCACAGCCATCCATCCATATATATCTATATATCTATATATATAAATATATATGTATGGAAATTGTGGAGTTATTTCAAGTCAAACTGACTAACCTTCACCAGCAGAGCAGCTCTACAGGGAAATAAAAACCCCTTTATTCTCCCCTGCTGCGTGCACGCTGCAAAAAATAACATCAGTGACAAAAGAGTTGCGCGTGGCTGACCTGTTCAGACACGAACGGCGGCTGCAGAGGAGCCCGCCGCGCCGCATCCTGAAGCGTTTTTATAAAGAAATAAATAAATAAATAAAAAACCACGGCCTTGTCTGAGGAGACAGTGGGAATCTGACACAGATGCAATTCACAGGAGCAACAACTGATACCTCCAGAGCTGCATGAACTCCTCATTCCACGATCAATAATTTTACTAATTATTGTTTTGGAACACAAATTAAATATTTATTAAAAAAGGGAAAAAAAAAGAAAAGGTCAGGGCTATTATTATGATTATTTTTTTAGCAGCTGTAACTGGAAGAGGTTCTCTTTACTGTAATTGCATATCTGGTATTACTTTAAATTAATTATATTTGCAATTAAACTTTTTTTAATTTAATTTCCTGTTAACAAGTTAATCAATTAATCACTTCAGTGCAACATACTGCATCTTTACCTTTATTAGCTCCCACCATCTGAGCCGTAATCACCATAACTGAACACAATTTAATTAGAATGTTACCGCAGATCAAGTTTCTGCAGACGAAATCCTGGATGAAGCATGTTTATACGAAAATGAGAAGGAAGCTCTTACTGCTTGATTCTGTTGTGTCTTTACGGAGTGAAAGCTTGTGTGAACTCTTTCCGTCTCACCTTGAAAATTCTTTTAAGTCTGGTCTGTATAGTCTGGATACACCTGACCTGAGATGCTGCTACATGGATTATATATGTTCAGCTGTGGGATAATGTTAAAACTGACATGTGGTGTAACCTGCAAAACTTGGCACCAGACAGTTTTATATATTCAAGGTGGATTAAATCTTTAAAATTTATCACTTATTTGGTTACACTGATTGAAAGTTGCATCAAAAAATTGCATCTTCTGTGATTTATGTTAAAAGAAATGGTACAAATTGACTTTGTGAAACCAACATTAATGCGTTTAAAACCGTGCTTTAACAAGGTTTGGACTTTCTCATCTTGCCAACCATTATCTGTCACTGGCCCTTACATGGACACTAAGTGAAATGAACCATAAGATGTGTAAGTGGTTAGACGCAACTAAAAAGTCCACCAGGCTTGTCAAGCATTAACAAAAACAAACCAGTTCCTGTTTCTTCTGCATCTGTCAGAGCCCCATGGTTAAAATATTTGCAGCTATGATTTGTAAATGGTTTGTAAGGCTGGAGATAACTTCACCTGCTGCTTAAAGAACTAAACATTAGTCAGTGAGTGAATGCATTTTTACATCGCAATGCAACAGTAGAATGACTGAAGCATCATATTGAAATGTTGATGTTGTGCATTTATTTCTCATGTCATCTGTTCCGTTTTGTAAATTGAAGGTGAAATATGATAATTGTCGATATATATCTACTGGTCTAGCCCACTTACGGATCAAATCGTACTGTATGTGGTTTAATAGGAAAACAACTTTTTTGATGAGTGGTTCCATGCTCTCTAGGGAAAAATATGTCAGCCATATAAGAACAAAAAGAAAAAGGTATGATTCCACCTGTCTCTCCCATTTTTCTACCACCATGCTGGAAACTCCTTCAGCTCAGTGACTTTCCCCCCCATGTGCTGCAAGCATGCGCAGAAAGAATACGTATTACAACCGGAGAGACACGCTCAGATTAGGCATCTCCATGCATATTAAGGCACTAATACAGAACAGTAAGGCCCCTGTAAACGCTGTGACTGACAAGCCTATTTATTTATGCAAATGCGACGCTCCTGACTAGTCCGTTTTTTAATGAAAGTTGAAGACGGAAAATTGGCCGGCGAGGGATCTCGGGAAGCGGTTCATCAACGGAGAGGAGGGCCGGTGCACAAGTGCACGGGGGCACAGATGCACGCTCAAGGTACGTTTTCAGTTCGCAGCCACCCCACTGCAGACCGCCGCAGTCCCCCAAACACACACACACACACACACACACACACACTTTCCACCGAATCCGTCTAAAAGCAGGAAATTCACTTTCATCCCCACATCCGCCGCAGTCACCCGTCTCACCTTTTGCTATTTCGCGCCATTTAATTAGTTGAAATAATATCGCTCAGGTAACAAAGGATGATTACATTGGTCTCCTGGCATTTGAGTGCTCTCAGCATAATAGCGCTGCCGGTAACCAACACGTCAACGCCAGAGCACTCACGCCGCACTTATGGAGACGGAACCATCACGTAACACCATTTCTGTTTCCTTTAATGTAATTCATTGTTACATACAAGATGTTATAAGCTGTGTACTCCTTCGATATATATTTGTAGTTTTGCAGGGATGCTCCTGGTGAGAAGCTGTCCAGATGTTCATCGTTTGACGGCTTGTCAGGTTCACCCAAGGCCATAATAATCAGAGACGTAATCGATAAAAGTGCAGCACTGTACAAGTGGGGGCAGGGTGCAAAAGAACAAAAGTTCATTTCGAATTTCTGCGGTCAGATGGTTCCTGCTTTCTCTCTTTTTTTCCTTCCCCCCTCCCTCCTTTTAACTGTAGGTGCTGTTAATGCCGTCTCATTAAGCAGTTGATTGCAATTCCGTTCTGTAGATTCAGAGCAACAGTCTAGACGCAAAACAGCATTTATACACGGGCATCAACACTTTTTTTTTTCTTTCCTTTCTCCCCTTCCATAAAGCTGTAATTTTTTACACTTTATGCCGTTATATTAAGCGATGTGTGTGTCCCAGAAAAGCCAAACTGTGACAGCTCCGCGGTACACCGCTGTGCCGTGCATCCACACCGCTGCTGATGTGGGTGGGTTCCGATTCTGGCGAAGGGCCTCCTTCTCCAAATCGAGATCACGCCAACAGAAAAAAAAAAGATTAACCGAAAGGCGTGAGCGAAGGAATTCATTGGAAAGGAGGAGGATAAGGGGGAAAAAAAAGAGAGAATCCTGTGTCTGTGAAGGAGTGTGTGTGTTTCGCTGGCACGATTTCAATTAGGAAAACGCGGTCCCAATCACTGACAAATACGCTTTAAAGGCGGTTTAACGTTTCCAAATGTCCCGCTGAGAAATAATGATACACAAAAACCCTTCGGGGATAGGCTAATCAAAATGCGTAGCTTCTCTAATAGAAGGGAAATACGGCCTGTAAATGGTGCAGAATGTGAATGTGAGCCCCGCCACAAACACTACGCTGTCAGTGTACATTTATTTAATGTTCAATAGTTTGCATATCTCAAATAAGACATGCACTTTAGAGAGCACTACAGCTGCACCGGCAGAATTAATACACTTTGACGTAAAGCTTTTATTGAGGAAATGAGCTGATGTCTCTATTCCTGGAGGTCCTCGCATAGTGCAGGGCACAGCACATGAGCCACACATCCTTCCTTAATTAACTCACATAAACTTCCACATTTCGAATGGTGTAGGAGGATTGTAGCCGCACTTGAGATGTTGATGTTCGATTTCCTGCGACTGATGTGTTGATGACTTGATGCCTTCTGATAATTTGGCCTGTGAATATAGAGCCCTGCTGTAGATTTTCTGGCACAAAAAAAACGCAATTGCGTTGAATGGGCGCTTGTTTCTCGTCTGATCCCACGTGGACGGTGTTCTATTTCACAGTAAAACTGCTACATATGCATTATTTTGTTCTTTTGTTCCTCCTCATTGTCTCTGATTTAAATGGATGAATAAGCTAATTGCACTTTGATATAATGACTACCGAATCTCATTTATCTCGACCGCAGACTTTTCTGAAATGGTCTGCTAAACAAACAGCGCCTTCCTGGAATGCCTAATTGTTTCATCTGAGAAACAGATGAGATTTTCAATACCTGCGTTTTTGCATCTGCGTTTCTTTCCAGTCTTTCTACCCAGATGTTCATGCTCCTCCGTAGACGTAAGGGAGCGTCAAAACGCATCTTTGAAAGGGAGTTCAGTCGGCAGCCAAACGCGAGTCATTAGAATGAGGAGGGGACGGATCATAGCATTACCATTTTTACCAATTAGAAACCATTCAACAAGCAGCTGCAACAAGTGGCCATTAACTAATCAGCAGCATTTCCAAATGCATATTCAACATCTGCTTGCAGCGAGGAACTGATATCATTTCATTGTTTGTGCACCTTTCATCTGCCCTCGCTAATAGGTGTTTATGTAAAAAAAATACAATAACGCAATCATGTAAGCAAATATTTAAATAAAAAAATCTAATTAGGATACAGGCATTGTTGGTATGAAGCAGGGCATAGAAGAGGAAGAAGGCCACAACATGCACTGCGACATAAATAATAATGAATAGGCCTTAAACCGAAATTGAAAGTTTGAGAGAGGAGGATTGTGTTGCAATATGACGGCGCTTATTCCACAGCTGAGCTCCCCCGTACACCACAGCTCCCCTGATAGATGATTTACACACGTGTATTATATCTGCGGATTACTGAATTCGATTGGGAAAAAAAAAAAAAAATCGAATAGACGTTGAAGTGTGTGAAAACAGGATTTCTCTTAAAAAAAAAAAATGCTCTGGTACAAAGTGCAAATGCTTTCATCGAGAGTTTCACCGCAGTGTGACACAGATTTAAAGGACGTGCGAGTGTGGAAAACACCTCAGTGAAAAAAAAATGACCTGACGATACAGCAACGCTCACTACGCTCAAACACAACACGCGTATGCAGGAGCTTCATTCACCTCCAAACGGAACAATCAGCTGAAAACAGGAAGAAACGTAATGTGGTCTGCAGCAGGCAATGATGTTTCTACTATGGAAGCATAGGAACCAAAATTGGTTTAATTAGGATTTCGTCAATGTTTACCTATTGGAAATGAACATACTGCAGACTGATGCTTTAACACCAACGAAAACAAACCCACCCTTTGGTTCCAACGGAGCATTTGGTGCATCCACCCTCTCTATCTAATTACCTCAGCAGCCCCCAATTAACGAAATTACAGTTTTATGAGCACGACAAGCCTGAGAGTTGAATGTGTGACCAGGACTACTATATTAATGATGGCAACAGCACGAACCAACATCAACACTTTTCACCTTCTGATTTATATAACATTCCATTACGATGCCTAAAGTAACTTCACACGTGTCTGGCAGTGCTGGTAACTTCACAACAAGCTCATCGTGCTTCATATTGTCACTTTCCTCAAATCCAATAACCCCTAAGTAAAACACTATATTAACTCATGACAGAGTAATGAGAGAACTACTAATGACCATGGGATGCACTGGAAGGAGTAAATGCACCTTATGTCGAGACTCTTATGTCATGCTTTACTTGTGTTCTAATTCATGATGTTCTATATTAACATATGGTGCAGCAGAGACTCCGTGAGTTACAGTTCTGTCGCGGTGCCAAATCCAGAGCCAACATGTCCACTGAGTTATTGGCCATTACTAGCAGTGGCTCTACGCTGTGAAATACGTCATGCTTTCACATTGTATTAGCAAATTAAAATTAAAACTTCCATTAGAATGAACAGGGATTGATTGGAGTAAGGTAACGGTTACAGGTGATCGACATGCTGAAATCTTTTAATTAAGAATAAGTTTCCATTAATAGCTTAAAACTAAAGAAAGTAAAAAGCTTGGTTAACGTGACCCAGCTACTTTATTCTTAATTTCTATCTCTTTTGAGTGGAAATTACACTTTCCACTTAAAATAATCCTCTTCATTTTAATATAATCACGACACATTTTAATGTGACGCTCCAGATTTGGGGTCATAACGCTGTGTGTGTTTCACTGAGCTCGTGGCAGGAATTTTAGAAATAAAAAAAAGATAAACAAGAAAGTTGAAGCAGTTGTATATTGTAAATAATTAAATTAAATGGAAATTTACCAATACGCAAAGCATGAGATTTTTGAGCTTTTTTTTTAACTCAGCATCACTTTATAAAATGTTCATCATCATGTTATATACACACACATACATATATAATATATGTCACTCCTGTGGCCTATTCAGCTCCATTCAGTTTCACTCAGAATGGAAAATTCTTCCCCTAAAAATGCACAAAAAACCCCAATGATCCTCCAGCCCCCTCAAAAGCAGAAAACGCTGAGTGAGTGCTTGTGTTTCATAGCCGCTCGTCAATAGAAAGCAACGCGGATCATTTGCAGGAATCTCTTTGAGTCATCTCAGCAGCTTTCGTCAGTCCTTTAATCTCGGATTCAGACAAAGAAAATAATAACGCCCCGTGGGGAACGCGGTTTCCGTCCAGTGCTGCTTGCATTACGCCACACCCAGCGGCGTGCACCGCCCGCCCCACCCCCTCCCTCGTAAAACTGCACTATTCTGGAAATGAGAAGGAAAAAAATCCACATCCAAGTGAGGTATATTAAGAAGAATCACGAGCCTCATCCGGGAAAGTGAAAGAAGATGTTATTTCGCAGGCCCTACACATGCTGTAAGTCCATTTAATAATGCAGCGGTCCCAGCGCTCCCATCCCGCCTGCTCCGCGCGGGCTGCCGCGTGGCGTTCCTCTTATTAAGCACTCAATTAAAGCTGTTCCCACCGAGAGAGGTGGCGTGCAACAATGTTTGAATTAGGAAAAAACGTGGCGTGCTCAGGCAGCCTGTGAAGAACGCCCCGAGGGCCGCGACGCCCCCCGAACAACAAAAAAAAAAAAGGCCTGGAAGTGACAAAAGCGTCATAAAGCACCGCTAAAGCAGGGGGGGAATTATTCTGATGCACAAATAGTGCATTTATAGAAGCAATGAGACTGGAGGAATAGCAGGAAGTGGAGCCGCTCTGAATTCTTCTTTTATATATTATAATTGGATGTATACATGAATAGAGAGATGGGACTCTGTTGTATTACAATCAAATGTACTTATCCCTGACAGTTGTGGGCTCCCAAATCACAACAGTGCGCGCACAATGGCGTCTGATGGAGAAGATTGGCAGTGATTTCTGTGTGAATTACAGCCATTCAGGACCTTCCTTTGACTGAATTAGGCGGCGATTCTACGTCCTCCTGCGTGCAGATGAAAGATTTATTTCAATGGCTCCCAGGCTGTGCCGTACAGGTATTCATCACTCGTTTAAAGAAGACAAAAGAGAAGAAGGAGAATAAGACATTGTTGCAGGAGTTGTGTCTTTGCTGGTTTCCAAAGAGGAAAAAAAACACAGAAATTGTATTATTTTGCATTAAGCTGCAGCCATGGAGCCAGTTCTCTTAAATTATTTGGACTTTCCCTTCATGCTAAGCCTGTTTGATATGGTGAAACCAAAATTCATCTTTGCTCCATGATACTCATAACTATCATTCTTCTTCTTTTCTCTTTAGTTTGGCCAAGGAATAAACATGTGATCATCCAGTATCCTGACAGGCGCAACAAACAAGTCTATTACGGCAGATTTAAACAAGTAACGCACGCGCTGGAGTACGTACGAGTCGTATCAAAGGGCCTCCTCGTCCTGCACAGAAAATAATCTCACATCGTCCTTTATAGTTTGAAAATTCGGCAGCGTGAAGCAAAAAAAAAAAGAGAAAAGAAAAATCGGCGACGCAAAACAAGCGTCTTTTATTTGCAACCTGTCACCGTGTCGATATATAACACAACCTGGTCTGCAAGGTGGTCGCAATAAAACACACACACACACACACACACACACACACACACACGAGTGTAACACAAAGGATGTTAGAAAGTCAACAGGACGGATCCAACCACAGAAACAGGAGCTCAACAAGTGCTGTGAGATGATCTGAAGGAGATTTAGGTCCATTACTTGGGACTGGAAAATAACATATTTATATATAATACCTTTGCAAACAGAAACAAACACAACCAATTAATCTTCCTATTATTGTCTCAATGAAACAATTCATTCTGTGTGTTAAATGTCAACACAGCGAACAAGTTCCCAAAGGGCTAAAAAACATAAGAGCTGAAATGATTCTGTGTAATAATGGATTAAGTGGATGGAAAATAACATAAAATGGTCCCAGCTTCCGGATTCTAAAGGTTTCCTGCTGCCTTTGTTGTATAAATGTCGGTAAACTGTGCATATTTGGGTTTTAAACTGCTGGTTGGACAAAAAAAAAAAAAAGAAATGAAATGGATTTGTTTTGCTTCTTTCTGGCGTTTTGTCGAAAAAACGATTAGTTAATAAAGAAAATCGTCTGCACAGAATAGTTGCTAATCTATTGGTCTTCATTATTATGCCCAGACACTTTCTTTTTGGAACTTTTGCTTGAGAAATGACTCGACTCGACAACAATAGATGCATGCAACTTTTAACAGCAGTTCTACACCATAAGTGAAAGCCTTATGTGGTGATAAGTTCAGTCCCCCCAACTCCCAGCATCCCCCTCTGCGTACAGGTCACTGACGGGGTGACGGCGAGGCGACGGTGATTGATGCGGCCGTGATGTCAGCGTGTACCAGATACCCCCGTGGCAAAACAAGTCGATGCGAGGAGTTAAAGTGGAGCCGGCTCCTCTTACCGTTCACGCGTGTAAGATAAGGAGCGGCGCTGAGAGCTCCACATCAGATCCCAAACACAACACTCGCCCGTCTAGTGCGAACCGTCTGTTCCCTGAGCTAGCTTCTTTTTTTTTTCCTGGAGAGAGAGAGGCATGAAATAAAAATGACCTCCATGACATCATTCTTCGATACTTCCTGTGGTGGGTAGGAAGCCCCCTCGTGCCCTGAAATTTTTATGCCGCGCCCTCTAAATGCACCTGTCCCGGGATATTTTTAACGTCACTCCCGCTCTCCGTCAGCCCTGACAGCCTCGCCGGGGGGCTGCCGTTTAATGGCAGCCCAAAAGGGGGATTTTTTTTTTTATTTTTCCTGCAGAGGCCGCATGTGCATGAATAACGCTCATTAGACAGCGGCCTGGAACCCAAACGTCACATGGTGTGACGTGATGCCAGCATGTTCCGATGGGAGGATTCTGGCCATTTCGGTAGTGGAGTAACACAATCTATTCCCTGTTTGCAGACTATTTCAACTTAATTTCCCCCTTTTAAAAAAAAAACTTAAATATTTATACTCCGCTCTCAGGAGAGTTTCTGCTCTCTTGTCTTTGCAGGGAGATATTGAGCGCCTGTGCTCGGCGAATGGAGACTGAGCTGTCTAGTAAACTTCCCCAACCCTTTTAAAGTGAAGTTTTTTTTTAAAGAATGAGTCTAATGGCTCTTGTCAAGTCAGATGGAAAGTCTACATGCAACAGATCACAGAGCGACTGGAGCGGCTCCGCGGCCCAGCCGCCGCCTCTTCCTCAGACGACTTAAAAAAAAAAAAAAGGAAAATGGTGAATTAACAATGTGCTCACATCATCAGACCAGATAGACGCCTGTGTGTGTGTGTGTGTGTGTGTGTGTGTGTGGCTCTGGTTGTTATCATCACACTGACACATTTCCCTTCGAATGCTCACTACACACAGGAGCTTTTTATTTTGTAGTTTCTTTTTTTTTATGTTTCTGAAGCAGAATAATAATAAAAATCTAGCAGTCACCTTCAATTATCATTTAGGAACAATGGGGGGGGGGGTTCTTCTGGGGAAGAAGTTTGGCCACGTTTAGGACGGCGCCCTGAGGACAGCACAGATGTTTCCATCTATTAGAACATTTTAAGGTGGACTCCAGGGGTCCGATCGAGGCCACCGGCCACTTTACACAGTGAGTGACAGAGAGTTCATCCTGATGGCATCACATGCACAGCAGAAGTTGGAAATAGCACTTTGGGGATGACTTTTTTCTTTTTAAATTCCAAAAGGTGCACATGTTAAATAAAAGGTGTGTGTGCCCTCCTCACTCCAGGAGTGATTTTGACACTGTATTAGCACTGTATTAGTGACGGATCTGGGTGGTGGGTGGTCAGCAGCAGCAGCAGCAGCAGCAGCAGCAGCAGCAGAATAATCAGCAGAATCCGCGGGGATTATTGGAGGGAGGGTGGATTAGACGGCGGAACATCTGCAGCGGACGCACACACGCAGATTACTTTACTTCCCACCATGATAGTCCCAACAACAGAAGTAGACCGCGGCCAAATCAGATCAGAGCCAATTCAGAGAAGGCATAGAAAAAAAGAAAAACCTTATCGAGGATTTGGTATAATCTGTAGGGGAAGAAAATAAAAAGTTGGGATGGAGGTTGCGTCTGTTCCTGCGCCTCCAGCAGCCGAGCGGGTGGAGGCGCAACTTGCGCTGCTCAACTTCCTACGTGGGGCAACAAAAAAAAAAGGATGGATAGATGGATAGATGGATGGGAACGTCATGATGAACAAACGGTAGTCTTACCTGTCCTGGCAGCAGCGGGTTTGTCGTCTCGGAGAGGAGGAAAAAATAAAAATAAAAAACGGCGCCGGATTAATCCGTGTTTTTGTCGCTAGACGCGAGTCCGCGCGCAGACATCATCTGTCGAGCAGGGGCGACGCTGCCGGCAGAGAAGCAAAAAATAAAGAGAAAGCAATGAATGGTAATAGGAATAAAATAGTATTAATAATAGGTATCCGGCTGACTTGCGCGCAGAGGAACAGTATTAATAAAAAAAGGCGCTGCTCTTTCTTTTCTGTTGCGCTACATTCACGAGCTGTTCTGCTCTGCTCCGCGCGGCACCACTACTGAGTTTCCATCCCCGCGCCCCCCCCCGCTCTGTTTGCCGCTCTCTCTCCTCAGAATCCCTGTATCTCCCTCCCTCTCCCTCTCTCTCTGAGTGTCAGTAGCACAAGTATCTGACTGCGTGCCGTCTCCTCGCAGGTTGCATATTGGAAAGTGAGGCGTCGTTGCGCGCACTCCGATGCGTCAACGCGCAAACCCTCCCTCCTCCAGACCGTGCTGGAGCGGAGCGGGACGCGGGGAGAGGAGACGGAGGGAGGGGGGGTGGAGGGTGGGGTGTGTGGGGGGGGGGGGGGGGGGGGGGGAGGAGGAAGAAGAGAGAGCGCTGTCTTGTCTGTCTCCTACCACACCAGCCTCTCTCTGCTCCGGCCATCCAAGCGGAACAGACTTCCTCTTTCCTCTTCCTCCTCCTCCTCCTGCTGCTGCTGCTGTTAGGATGTCCAAGCAGGGATGTTGATGGACCAAGCAGCTTTTCGTCTGGCTTGTTATACTGTGGTAAACAGTCGGTAATGCAAAAAAAAGGGGAAAAAAAGCGCACACTTGATGTAGCATCACCTACTTTTTTTTACTCTTTATTATTCAGCATATTTTTTTTCCTCCTCAGTGATTCTTGTTTTTGCATCACTCCAGGCAGGTTCAGTCTGGCAGCTTACACCAAACACACCTTCACATTCATCGTTTCTGACTTAAATGTCTTTTGCATATGCACTGAGGTCCAGCATCTCTCATCTTTTCTGTTTTTTTTTTTTAATTCATGAAAAGCAGGTGTTTTTCAAAGTTGGTAAAAAAAAAAAAGTTCTAGGTCATATCTAAACAACAAACCTCGTAGATATGGAGCCATGTGGGACAGAAATCCCATCGAATGAGACGGCGCGTGTGTCTGTCTGTTTAAGGGTCCTTGAGAAATAAAAAAAATAAAAAAGCAAAACATTCCCATCGCAGAGCATCACATGTTGATCCTATAGGGTCCTCGTCTAAAACTTCAATAACTTGTCTGTAAAATGTGTTTTTTTTGTATTTGGGGGGGAAATAATCCCACCATGCGCTGCATTCGGATTCCGGAGTGTGCTGCTCCCAGCAGGAATCCTTCATGTTACTTGCTCATGAGAAAACACTGAGACCACCCACCAGGACCAAAAACAACAATTTGCATATGTCAAGTTTCCTTGAAGGAGGAAGCACAGCATTCCTAAAAATACTACACACACATATATATATATATATACATAGGCTGTCAATCAATTAAAATTAAAATTTACATTTTTTGAGATTAGCCATTTCATAGAAATAAATCAATGCAACTCAATGTTTTTTTTGTCTTCCTCTTTTGAATATTAAATCATTTAAAAAATGAATATTTACAAGTCAGTCACATCCCAAAAAAGAAATTCCCTTGCCAAAATGTTGCTTTATTCTGGGGCTTTATTTGGCATTTTGCTCCATTTCCCGCGTTGCTGCCACATATCTGAAGTATGGAGACCTGAGTTTTACTGATCCCTCCAGTATCGAGCTCTGTCGGAATTTCCCTTATTCCAATATAACAGAAGTGCACAGGGCAGATTTTCAGTAGCTCTTTCACAAATGGGAAGTTCTTTTTTTTCAATCTTACTTGTCCTACAATTTATAGAAAACTTTCCAACCAATTATTGAGATTTCTTCCAAACTATTTTGTGAACCTTTGTCTCTTTGTCACAAAAAGGAGCACAACGCTCATTTCTAAGCCTTCCTAGGCAAGTAAAATGAAAGAAATGGGAAACATTGCAATGCACAGTTTACTGAGATGGAGACTATTACACACCTACCAGTGTTTATTGAGTTTTTCAATAACCTAAATAGGTTTTTCTACCAGGATTCAAATCTGCCCAGTATGCTTCCATTATGGTGAAAACCCAGCTGGGAGGGAAACCGCTACAAGATTATAGTCTCCATGCTTCAGGTATATACTAGTAATGTTGGAAACAGGGATAGATGTCCAAAATACTATGCCCTTAACCCACTTTCCTGACGAGCTATACCATGGTTGTCTGGATGCTGCAGGTGCATCAATAATTGCATTCATTTTTATTATGCAGAAATGAGTGGAAATTAACACAAGTTAATGTCATACGTATGGCCTTTAAAACAATACTATAGGTTGTGAATACTGTCACAAAAAAATGATCTACACTCACCGGCCACTTTATTAGGTACACCTGTCCAACTGCTCATTAACACGTAATTTCTAATCAGCCAATCACATGGCAGCAACTCAGTGCATTTAGGCATGTAGACATGGCCAAGACAATCTCCTGCAGCTCAAACCGAGCATCAGTTTGGGGAAGAAAGGTGATTTGAGTGACTTTGAACGTGGCATGGTTGTTGGTGCCAGAAGGGCTGGTCTCAGTATTTCAGAAACTGCTGATCCACTGGGATTTTCACGCACAACCATCTCTAGGGTTTACAGAGAATGGTCCCAAAAAAGGAAAAATATCCAGTGAGCGGCAGTTCTGTGGGCGGAAATGCCTTGTTGATGCCAGAGGTCAAAAGAGCATGGCCAGACTGGTTCGAGATGATAGAAAGGCAACAGTGACTCAAATAACCACCAGTTACAACCAAGGTAGGTAGAAGAGCGTCTCTGAACGCACAGTACGTCCAACTTTGAGGCAGATGGGCTACAGCAGCAGAAGACCACGCTGGGGGCCACTCCTTTCAGCTAAGAACAGGAAACTGAGGCTACAATTTGCACAAGCTCATCGAAACAACATGTGCTCATGTGGCCTCCGCAGTCACCAGATCTCAATCCAATAGATCAGGGGTGTCAAAGTCGAATGGACATGGGGGCCAAATGAAAAATTTAGGAACAAGCCAAGGGCCGGACTGATCGAACGTTCATTGAAAAAAAAATAATAAAATGGCTGCATATAGTCTAGTGATCCCCATTAAACAGACTGAAACCCTAAAAAAATTACCTATAACATATTAATAATTACTATATGATCAAATAAATAATTTCTTTTGGCTCTGTTAGTAAATTTTAATTTTCAACAGACAAAAGCTTTGTGTAAAAATCCCCAAAACATGAACATTAAATGAATGAGGCGGTATTATTCAAGGCAGCATCAGTATTACTTCTCAGGGAAATAGCAAAAATGGCCTAAATTTACTTCAAATAAATACATAATATCAGCAATTTTCTATAATTCACTTAATTGAAATATTTTCAAAACGAATTGAAATACAATAATAAAGTGCAAAAAGCTATAAACATGAGGAAAAGGAAAAGTCACATGTGGTGTGAAAACAAGTAGTTCACTTCTAAACTTTAACTGAGTAAAAACTCTGAATACGTTGCACAGTAATGTTTTTTTTTTAAGCTGTGGCTGCTACTTGGTGGTGTCTCTTCTTTTGAACAAGTTCATCAATGTCCGGGCTAATTCAGCGATCTCTTCTGTCTTGTCTCAGATTCTCTTTTCTCACCACACAAAGTCACAGAGGTTCTGCAGCTACCTCCGTGAACATGTACTCCGATTCCCACCCTGTTTTAAAAGTCCGGTTCTCAGTGTCCACCTTCCGTTTTGCCATTTTTTAAGGGTAGGCTATCTGAAACTTTCGAAGTGACGCTAATGCCCGCTGATGAATAATGAAAGGAAGTGGCCTCCTGCTCGGAGCGCCACCGTTGAATTGTGGGAAATGTAGTGCGTTAGTGCGCGTAAAGTACCTGGATGCTGCTGGCGTGCAGTTGCCTGCGGGCCAGGTCTAATAATAAATGTATATAATCCTGAGGGCCAGAAACAACCCTCTCGACCTTGACATATGTGCAATAGAGCATCTTTGGGATGTGGTGGAACGGGCGATTCGCATCATGGATGTGCAGCCGACATCTGCACCAACTGTGTGATGCCATCATGTCAATATGGACCAAACTCTCTGAGGAATTTCCAGCACCTTGTTGAATCTATGCCACGAAGAATTGAGGCAGTTCTGAAGGCAAAAGGAGGTCCAACCCGTTACTAGCATGGTGTACCTAATAAAGTGGCCAGTGAGTGTATACTTACACTTGAGAGAGAGATGGGCTGCAGTCGTCATCACCATTATGGAAGAGACACAGTTCCATCGTCGTCTGTGATGATTTCTTATTACGAGGAGGCAGGTTGGGTGGATGCCTAGATAGATGGCATATTACACGCCAGTTGGTCATTCTGAAAGAGTTCCAATTGTTGTCTTATAGAATAAATCCTCGGTGGTGGATATAAATCATAAAAAAAACAGTTTGTAGATTTGCGTTTGGTCCGACGTATCTCTGATGTCACTGTATTATTAGCAGTGGAAACGCTTGTTAATTTTAATTTACAATCATGTCCCATTTGTTAGAATCATGCAATTACAGGATGAGAAGCACAGCATGAGGAGCGGGTGAAGTTCCAAGAGAAATGTGCCAAGTTTCCCTTCCAAAATGTCCCGTCCCAACATTTCATTCTCTCGCTGGAATGGGCCCTTATTGTTTTGAGTTGTTTAGGAATTGAACTGAAATTTGTTCGGTAACAAAAAAACAAACCAGACATATTGATGATTTTGCAATTTGTTCGTTGAACAAACAATCAGGAAACCCAGTAATGAGTGGATGAGCCAGTAGCAGCTGATAATGTAAAAAAAAATATTGTAAAATCCCTTTTCATAGTATAATATACCAATAAAGTTATTATTGACCAATAATATTCCTGAACCAATAACTTTTTCCAATAGTGTAGTAACTTATTACATTATCTCAGTTATTACATTGTTCTTCTTCTTCTTATTATATTATGTTAATATTTCAGCAATTTATCCATGATTGGGTGGTTATTACTTTGCTGGCCTATTGCATACGGTACATTTATCACCAAACTGGTCAACCCGTCACAAGTTGCTATGTGGGGGGGCGTCCTCATCCTGGAGGATGGGATTAAGTCCCAGATTGTGGAGATATGAAATCGCTGCTGGCTGCAGAGTCTCATCCTGACGCCTCTCACCACTGAGATGAACTTCAATGATGACAGACCTCGGAGAAGCGGTTACACCTACGTGCTGCCAGGGCCAGACTGGAAGTTGTCCCGGTGGCCTGGCCTGCTAAACTGCCTCCAGACTATTTATAATTTGTTGTTTTTTTGTCAGTTCACATATTCTGCCTATTTTTGTGGTGAGCAGTTTTACTATCCAGGTAGTGATTTACTAATCTTCTCAGTTACCTACACATGTTTAAGTCCAGTGAATGTAAAAGTTATAGGGAGGATAAGGTGTGATTGTTTTTTCTATTTTTGTGTAATTTATGCTTTATCCTACATGTGCATCAATTTCTCTCAAAATCTTGAAACTCAAAATCAACCCTCATTGTGTTATATATTTTTTTCTTTATAACAAAGATGACTACCTTCAGAGCACTCATTTATTCATTCATTCATTCATGCATTCATCTCGCTCCTCCTGCTCAAGAAGTGGCCTGACTGGAAGTGTATTTCGCTCTATATTTCTCAGCCTGCATGATTTCTCCAGCCCTGATCAGTGCCAATCAGCAAAGTGTTCTCCATGCCTTCTGCACAAATCAGGACAAAAAAAAAAAACATTCAGAGAAGTAAGGGTTAGGGTTCAACCCAAACCATGATATTTTCATGTTTTTGTGCCTTTGCATAATCAGACTTTAACACATTTTTTTATTTTAGTGAGAGCATGCTCGAGGATCGGTAGCCATTTATAGATTCGCAATCTCACTTTAACACTTTTGGTTTAATACTGGCATCTGTTTCAAATTAAAGTTCTTCTGCACAAAATAATCTTTTCATTTCTTAACAAGGCTTGAAATGCGATCGCCGTTACCAAAAAGGAACTTCGATGCAGACAGAGGGAGCAGTGATGTGGCAGGGCCGCGACAGCAGCGATCTGTGTGTGTGGACGCCACACGTGTGTGAGCAGCAGCAGCAGAAACCCGGGGAAACACACGCTGCTCAGGTAGAGGTAGACAGTCTGTCCCAGGTGTGAAACATAATTATTTTTTAACAGTTTGGGGAAAAGTGGCATATTATACTTTCCTGGGTATGGCACAGGTGTCCTAAGTGGTCATTTAATTTGGAAGGACTTGTTGAATTATAGAATACATTATGTGTATTGAATATATTACAGACAATACGGTAAAGCTGTGACTTCTCCATTAATGACAGAAATGTAAACCGCACCCGCGGCCATAGTTACACCACGAGGTGCAATAGAGTCACTGTGACCTCACTCGTGAGTGCCACAGGTACAGCAAGTCTCTGCAGTCATTATACATACCAGCCAGGTTCCCATTACAGCGGAGAACACGCAGTAAGTGTAGTTCTCCCACAAACACCACTGGCTAATCAAGTTTTTACTCCCCCCCGTCACGTGACTGAAATCATCACACAATTGCTCATCTCTTTCTCTGACCATTCAATAGGAAAAAAAAAAAAAAGGTCTATCTTCAATTAAGCCGGATTGTCTGAAAGGATCAATGCTGACCACTGATATTGACGGGAGATGCGGGGTCAGGAGGTCAAACAGGTCCAAAACCTCTCTACATCTCCACCTTGAATCAATAAAACTGATCCCACTAACACCTGTGAGTCCTTCTGTACTCGCTGCCACCACATGGACCCACATACACACACTTACATTTAGTTAATTACACAGGCTGTCAGAGCTAGTGCCATGTAATAAATCAATCAACTTTATTTGTCGCACTTACAATCACTGTGAGATGTAAACCTGCATGTTCCTTTACTTTGTGTATTAGGGGTTTATATAGAATAGGAACAGTAATAAAGTATGTATATAACTGTAGGGGGGATCTGGCCTCAGGGTCAAAGCTCTTTCTGAGCAACTCAATGCTTCCAGTATTTTCTTCCTGACTCGTATCTGGGTGGTTGGGATCCATAATTATTCTCTTTGCTTTATTCTCGCAGTGCCACGTGCAGATATCCTTTAAATAAGTTAGAGTATCATATATTTTGTACTCGGCTGCACAAGCTCGCAGCCATAGAGCGGATCATATGGCTGGAGTTCTGTTCAGAATGCTGGGGTTTACGCGCCATGACGTGCCATTAAATGGTTCATAGAAATGTTAGCTACTGCTTAGGCCTCTAATGGTTGATGGTAATTAAAGATAGATCATTCCTCTGCCAAACCAAGAAGACAAATTGGTTAATTGGGTGTTTCATTTATTTTATCTAATGTGAGGAAAACAGAAAGCATCTGATAATTGAGCAATAATTATTGTTTTAAAACACTGTAAATATCTTAGTGACACCTCAGTCTTCATAATGTACAATCCCATAAATCAATGAATTTATTTAAACCTACCACCAACACACTGCTTTGGAATGCCAAATATTCTTACAACAATCGACCATTTAGGTAACAGTGTGCCAGGTAAAAAGTTGCAAGCTCAACTTGGCTTTAAAAGGGGATGGGAGGTGAAATTCTGATTGGTTGAGTTCATGTTAAGCCCAAAATACACTTATGAATAATTTGACAATCCAAGGCAAATCCTCTGCACTGTGTGCTTGTGCTTGCCCTACTGCCAAGGCCATGCATTTGCAAAATTAAAATAGGGTCTATAGGAGTAATCTGAAAATAGAAATAAAAGACTACACTATATGAGCAAGAACCACCATGCACAGAAACTAAACTAGTATTCGGCATAACGCATTGCATAATATGAGCAGGAGTTTATTTCTGTAACTTATGGGATTAAAACAAGTCCTCGTCTTTACTTCGCTTTTCAAAGAAAAAAATACTAAGGGGAAGAATAGATGGACCTGATATAACCCAGGATCTGCCTATCAGGAAGTTACCCTGCTGCCCCAGTGTGATGGGCAGCAGGGTATCAAAGCCTCAGTAAAGTTCTTAAACTGAAAATAAGTCAAAGGTTTTATGGAATGATACAGCTTTGACAGATTATTCCTGCACCGCATTGTTCTTCCCTCAACATGGTTTTTATATTGGAGCTCTAATATATTCAGCAGCCCCCCCCCATGTTCTTGAGACACTCTGTTTATCTATTTGACGATGAATCATAATTATATATCATCATTATTATAATGCTTTATCTCACTTTTTATCAGACGTCTTTGATTTGCATATCAATTCCCAGAAGGGCGCCCAGACTTTAACCGGAACCTCAATGAGGACAAAACGCGTTTAGTCTCTGCTCAGTGGAGTTCCAGTGAAACAAATGCAGACTCCTATTATGTCCCTAATTAGCACTGTCCAACTTCCAACTAGTCTGAAGTTCAAACCGGCACGCACGAGCACATGCGATGATACGCAATCTCACACACATGCACACACACACACACACACCATTTGGCAGTTTAAGGCTTATTTCAGAGGTGTGACTTTGCCGGGAAGTTTTCTCAGTGTGCTATAATTTAGTCCCCAAGGAGGGTATTTATAATGACTTCTCCTCCCTCATTTACTAGGCCTGTAATAAATATATTTATGACTCACTGGGTTTTTGGGCACCACAAAGTGTCACACCACATCTAATTCAGGCTTTGAAAGTATTGGAATTATGCGAGGGAATTTGTGTTATTTTTCCTGTGGAAACTGAAGGTGTTAAACAATCGTAGGGTGATTGGCCACTGTGGCCACAGGAGGAAAAATATATCAAGCCCAAATTGTTCTAAAATGAGGATCAGGACGTGGCTGACAGTGGGAGAGAGTAAATCACCTCCTTTACTGTCTAGCAACAGACTGGTGTTGACTTTTTGTGGCTTCTTGATAATAATCTATTGAAAAAAAAAACATTTGACTGGCCTTTCTTGTGCAGCTTTGCACAAATTGACCTGGATTTGGGGGGGGGGGGGCCCAGACCAGGTCTTATTTCTGTAGCTTTTCGTATTTCTGCATGGTCACGTTTTAGAAATGCAACTTTTATTCACCTAGGCATTGAGTCCATGTCATCGTAAGATAAGATAAGAGATAAGATAAGATAGGACTTTATTGATCCCACAACGGGGAAATTTGCTTGTTACTGCAGCTAAGCACAGGTGTGAGAGAGTACAGAGTACAGAAAAAAAAACTAAAGAAAATAAAAGCTATAAAAAATAAAAATACACAACACTTCAAAATTACAACTACAACTACAAAATTTGTAGAATTTGTTGATCAGCATACACAGTATGCATTATGGACTTAAGAATGGAGAAAAAAATACGAATAAATAGCAAGAAAAAGGTATGAATAAGCAAAGCATATATACATACATACATGCACGTACATACCTACATACACACACATATTTACATATGTATATATGCACAAACACTCATGTACACATACATAGCTAATGCATACTTAAGGTGCAGGATGTGTGTGTAGAGTAAAAGTGTAGAGTAAAGTGACAAAATACTTAATTACATAAATACTTGATTATTATCCTGCTTTTCCTTTTTCCTCACACCTTAATCACAAACTGTCCTAGGCGTTCCTTGACCTACAACAAACCTAGGTGGCAATGTTGGCCGAGTTTCTCAGACTGATTCTCATTAATGCGATGGACCGGGGCAACTAGCGGGGCATACCAACCCGCCTGGTGGAGAAAGGGCACCTGTGCTCGCACTCTGCCCCCCCCCCTTCCACTTTTATCACCTCGTTCTTGATACATAACCGTGTTTAACCGAATGAAAACACAGATTAAATCCTTGAGCACTGAGAGGGCTTTTAGGGAAACATACTCCTCCCCCGCCGCTCTCTGCTAGGCAATGGTCCATAAAAGTTGACAGGTCAGCTCGCTAATTAACATCACATCTCACGTAAAACCAAAAAGTGAAAAATTATGTGGTTTTACAGGGGTAACATGAAGGTCTAATTAAATCTCCACTTGTTGCCTGGACACCTCATGCTGTATATATGCTAATTTATTTTAGACTGTAGTTTCATGTTGAATATGTCACGTCGGCCATTTAACGGATCATCTGAACCCAAACCATGGTTCTCCTAAGTCTTACCATGTGATGTGATGCACCAGACCTTCATTCAGATCAATACACGTAATTACAATAAACAAACGATTTGTAAGTAACTGTGAGTTATTCGATTTTCTCAGTTGCATGTGAGCATGTAATCGTCGTACTTTTTTAATCATAATTTATCAGACTTCCCTTTGAAATTCCCGCTGTTCCAGTCACTTTGCCGTCTCTGACTCCTCTCCTCTGAACAGTGGACCTCGGATTGTTACTGCGGTGAAATTGGATATTGGCTGTCAAGTTGGCGCGCTCAATAACGAGCCAACTTCACCACAGTATTGATGGATCCAACGCGCGAGTTCTGATTCTGAGGCATTGGAATTTTAGTTCAGAAATCTCATAATATACAAGTACTTGTACTTTTTTTTAAAATCATGAATACCATTTATCAATGTCGATGCTCATATGAGTCAGTTATGGAAGCCATCCATCCGAAAAATGGATTTGCATGATTTACAAGGGTCTCATTTTAATGTATGAAAATCTAGAAATTAGTGGTAAATCCAGAAAAATCACATGTCTGGCCTGGTGTTGAAAGCCAGGTGTGTATGTTACAGTCTTGAATGTGTTATTTGTGTATTTGCCGATATTTCACGACGCCACCAGGTGCCATTACGCTTGAAGAACAATGCGACATTTATAACATCTTAATGTGAAAGTATCTAAGCATGTGTATAGCAGATCTATTCCTGCCATTCAGCTTGTGTGCATCTGAGGGTTTTCTTTCCATAAAAGACTTGTCTTCACTCTCAGTACCTGAATTACATGCTCAACTCTGCAATTAATTCAACATTGATCCACCATTTTTCCATTATCCTGATATAAGCCTTAATTATAGTCAGAGGGATTAAAGAAGATCTACTTCTTAAAAAGAAATCTATTCATATGCGAAACCAGTGGTAATTAGTGGGATTGTACAGAGGATATTCCTAGTTAACCTGCATGAGAGTGTAAAAAGGAGAGATTATCTATGGGGTGAAGCAAACAGTGGTATTGACCTTGGGAACCTCACAACATGCTGGAGTAGGGATTCAATAATAACCGAATGAAGCCTCTGCAACACTTTAATTGGTCCATGGATTTAAAACGTGCAGTCTGCAGCATACTGAAAAAAGCACAGGCGGGAATCCAACTGCATATCATGTCATTTTGCATCTTGTCCATCACTTTACCATGCACGTAGCCATT
This sequence comes from Eupleurogrammus muticus, assembly GCA_036785175.1. Taxonomy (NCBI): domain Eukaryota; kingdom Metazoa; phylum Chordata; class Actinopteri; order Scombriformes; family Trichiuridae; genus Eupleurogrammus; species Eupleurogrammus muticus. The sequence goes on along the minus strand of JAYKQN010000023.1, from coordinate 6,092,973 downwards.
AAGAAAATGCAATGAGGCAACATGGCTTTATTGCATGAGACTTTCTGCGTCCCAAGTAGGCTAACAGCAGATTTGCTCACCTCTGCCTTTTGTCTTGTCTATGTCTTTTCTCTCTTTCCACAAACCATGAAATGGAGCCGTTCACATATGTGACTTTCTTACATATGTAAAAGGGCAGTTTATCGAGCTTCCATTAGCTTTGGACTGAAGACTAAGAACAAAAAAGAAAAAAATAAGTCATGGATTAATCAATTATTGTGTTAATTAGCACAGCGAGTGAAGGATGAACCCAATTCTGAAACACAGATTATGTTATTTTGATGTATGCTTAGAGCCATTGTGAACAGCACTCAAAAGATTCATCCCAGTAGACCGCATGTGTAAGATTGATGCAATTGCTTTTTCACTTGAGAGTGCACTGGAGAGTTACACAGATAGAGCCCGACGACTGAAAATGGAATTTCTCATTACCG
>JAYKQN010000023.1:5862500-6087500 GCA_036785175.1 Eupleurogrammus muticus | reverse complement strand
ACTTCACAGCATTACATCCAACAGGATCCCAACATTTGGTCAGAATATTATCATAGATGTGTGGTATTAAAACAACCCTTTTGTATCATTGTAAGTTTTATTAATGTGTAAATGTCTGTTCCTATAAAATCAGTGTTTACATTCCAGCACCATGCATTCAAATGTTAATTAACATGCGCTCTCCCTTTCAAATAAAGAGTAAATTAGATAGATGTGCAGCTTCCAAATGGTGTTGCGCCACTAAACCACCTGAAAATACCAGCAGGCTGCTACAGACTAACCACACGTGGCAGGGGGCCATTGGGTTACCAGGCCTCATCACAGACTGTTCTACTTTTTTTTTAGCAGAAAAACAGCCTTGTACAATTAATTAGATGCTCAGCTGACTCAATTTGGAATTATATATGACCACCAGAATAATGTAAATGCAATATACATCTCCTTCCAGATTTTTTAACTCAATACATTTCCATGTTAGATTGCAAGGGCAGCTAAGCCATTGAAAACTACTTTGAACAAACAACCATGTGTGTGTTGGATACAGTTATCGACCTTATAATTCATTCAGTCTGAGGCTGAAAACTATTTTAGGCTCCCTCTTGATTTCTTCTGCATAGATGCAGTCATGCATTTTAACCTAGAGTAGAATACTCATCCTAAAAATAATTAATTCACTACCTGTGAAAATATTGATGTTGGTCCAAATACATAACATTATACTGTATTCAAAAAGAGGAAGATAAAAATACCTTTATATCTGAATTACTTTAATCCATCAGCACATTTTGGAAATTAGTAGCAGCAACAATTCACAAAACCTTTATGATACCAATCTGTGTCAAAATAGTTAAGTATAGTATACTCTACTACTTTAATTCAATGCATTCGGGGTGTAAGACATGATAATGAATTTCCTTTTGGGGATAAGGAATCATCTCCCCATCTATCCACCTAACTAACTATCTATGCATTGTTTAACACTGCCTGAGCCCTGCAGTGTTGTGAACTGCTGGCTGCAGATGTATGAGCATTTAAGTTGATGGCACCTACATTTGCTGTTTAAGACTTGTAGATGATGTACCCGAGCGGTTTCATCAGCTCACCTGACCAGAGGAAGGAAGAACGACCTGTCGGTAGACCTGAGTAGATGGTGCTTGGATGTTGGTTATCCTATCCTGTAAAAGTTCTTGGTCTCTGCTATAGCTTGCGTTTGTCATCTGAGGCCCTACAGTTTAGCTACTTTCTTGTGCAGCAAGAAATGTATTATCACTGAATAGCAAAATAACAATGTTGTTATATTGCAAGATTTTCAATGCATTCAGATCAAGTAAATATCATGTGGATAGGCCACATGTTGCAGATGTTTTCAATCCGGTGTGGACTATTTCAGACCTCTAATGTCAACTTTTGTACCTCAAACAACCTCAACAGTCCTCTGTTGGCTCAACACCAACCACGTCCAACAAATACAACAGAGCACAATCAATCAATTAAACTGAGCTAATTATAGAAGAGATCCAACAGAAGAATCTAGTTAATGGGTTATAAACCATTATGCTACTATAATAATACTTATTTTTCATTTGTTTGTTTGGTTTGACAATGAAATATGTAATGTGTCTTGGAAAAGTGGTGACTTGTGCAAAACAGTCTAGTCTCAGCATATGGTATGTGTGTGTGTGTGTGTGTGTGTGTGTGTACACACACAATATGGGAGGTGGAAATGAAGATTTAAAACAAATAGCTGCTTCATCCAATTTATCGCTGACGATTGGCCAGAGCAGAGCAAACTAAATTTTAAGAGATTTATCAGACACAGAAAGAGGTAGAGACACTAAAGCCAGGTCAGACCAGTGAAGGCAGAGTCAAACAAAGAAATTGACACCAACAATTTAAAAGATGATTTCTACAGTTTCTTTGCTGTAATTTTCCATACAAATGTGTCATTCTGACCTCTCCAGGCTGAGCCTATTAAATGTCTCTATTAAAGGACCTCCAGTGAAAGTCTGCCATATTTATCATGTGGGATTATATTATTTGATCTGTTTACACAATTAATGTGTAAAAAAAAAAAAAATCAGATCTTTCTGTAGCCGAGGCCATGAAGAAAAATACTTTCTCCAGCAAGCCTCCATCATGCGATAGAAGTTATTTCCTCATATGACAAGAGAAATAGATGAGTGCAGTTCCAAAGATGTCCTTCCTTTATCCAATATTCCATTTTTCGGCGGTATTAAACGCTTTCTTTTTGTGGTCCATTGCTTGCAGACATGCACAACATGCATCAAAACAACCCAGCATCAGATCTTATTCAGCTGCACTTGATGCAAAACCAGAGGAACAGGGGCCATCGCCATCTTTAGTCTCAGTAGATACTGTTTCAGTAATTTTGTTCTCATTAATGTGGAACAGTCTAAGTAAATGTCCCCTATAATATGAGCAATGCATATGTTCTTCGCATCAATGCCCCTGACATCAGTCTGTCATCATGATGAAACTGAATAGAAAAATATCCTTGTAGTCTGCAACCATCTCATACAAGTAGATAGATAGATAAGGATTGGTAGGAGGCTGCTTCACCTGCTAGCATGTGCATATGAATTATAAATGAGCAGACTACATTGTGTATGCTCCATACTATCACAAATTAATGCTGTTACACTGTGGTTAGGGTCTGGTTAGGTTTAGGAAAAAAAACACCTGGTTGGATTTGGGGAACTATCATTGTTAATATGATCACTTTAAATGTTGGTAAATAGAGTAACTACTGTGCGTTCTGCACATTACAGTTAAAATGTGCCAAAAAGTTTTGCCATCCAATAAATAAATAGATACCTAACCTAAGACTGTGGCCTTATATTTGTATTATTAGAAAAACCTAATTAGATGGCAGCAGATAATTCTCCTTACCAACTGATGGTAATGGCCTTCTGAACCTACCAGCAGCCATAGCTATGGGGTCTGAAAACAACTGAGAGCTGCTATTAAATGAGCTTTTAATGTTCAAATGGGCAGAAAATAAGAACTATTATTTTATTTGGTTCATTTGTGATTCCATGTCTTCAAATATGTTTTACATGATCAATTTGTGATTTTGTTCTAATCTATCATTAGGTAAATGGAATTGCCACTGTTGGTTAGTTGTTTTCCCCAAATGTGTATCTTTGCCGATTCATTTGTTTACTTGATAACCATTGACAAAAAGGGAATTTCATCTCCACGGGGTCATTAGTTTTAGTGTAATTATTGTCAAGGAAAGAAATACTTTTTATTATTATACATTATAATTTATGTTTCTACAATACAGTTTTTGATGACGACTTCCAAGAAAATGTTTTTTTTGTATTTACATGTAAAAAAAAAAAAAAAAAAAAAGCAGTAAAGAGAAGTTAAGAAGGTCAAAATACTTCAATGTCATTTGCAAGAATTACAAGCAGAGTAAAACTAACTCCATTTGGTAGGTAAACCCTAAGCCAAAACTTGAGACTTCCCTCACACCTTTCATGGGTTTCTGCTTCCTTAGTCAGCTCAGTAGCAGAGATAAGAGGTGAAAAGCCTGTTTTGAACCTCAGCACAAAACAGCCCTAATGGTCTTAGATCATGTTCCCTCTCTGACACACCATTAAGTGCTAAATGTTAGGAATTGCATTACTGCAGCTTCTAAGATTAAGAGTGATAAGGAAATGCTGTAATTCCTATCCTCTGTGCTCAACAGCACAGGCCATAGCTTTCTGCTGATGAATAATTCACACAGCCAAATCATCCGCCGCAAAAGATAAAGGCCCTCCAACCACTCCTCAAGTGTATTGATTTTTGTTCTTTGTATGTTGGACTGAAGAGTGTCAAATGGATAATGGAAGCGCAAAGTAAAGAAAAAGAGTTATAAGTGCTTTCATTCACTTCAATAATTTGGTTTTTTGAGATATCAAGGACGGACAACTTTCAAAAGGTAAATACGTGTTTTTGTGCTACTCGAATTACATCCTTCCAATGCATTTAAGTAAATCCGAATGCTACACCCATCATCAAAGCAACATCCCACAAACATAACAAATCACATACGGATGTGCAGTTCTTATTGCAAAATTTTCACTAATGTTAAAACTTCCTCAGAGACATTTCCCACAGCTATGAATCTGCAGTTTAAGTTGTCAAGTGTTAATATATTCAACAACCACATATTTTTGTCCTATAGGCTCCGGTCTGTTTAGACTGTGTTGTTGCAATTAAACCCCCTGTAAATGTAATAGCCGTTATGTTTGCAGATAATTATGTATTGTATTTGTGGTAGGCAACTGCTTTTAGATTTGTAAATAATAATGCATTTATTACAAGAACAAATAAGGCAAGGAATACAATTAACAAGTAAATTGGGGTGTTAAAGAGGCAAAACTGCTAGATAAGGCAGCATTTTCAATAGTTTTGAGTTTTGATGGTGGAAAGGTGAGGGAAAGAATGTATGAGGGTTTGCTTAGGTCAATGGGTGAGAAGTAAGTGAGTGGAATAGGGGAGAGCGTGCATGCTATGCAGCACTTTGAAGGTAGGGAGCAGCAGTTTAATCTTAATGCCGTCTTTGATAACGAGCCAGAGCGTGTAGGACTGGAGTGATGTGATCACAGGACAGGGTGTTTGTGAGCAGGCGGGCAGCAGCGATCTGGACCATCTGGAGTCTGCAGAGGGAGCGTGGTAAGTGAGGAGGGAGTCGCAGTAGTCTAGACGGATGAAGGCGCGGATGGGAGAAGCAGCCAATTTTGGAGATATTATGGAAATTAAAGTATTAAGTATCAAGTCCTGACAACGGAACTGATATGATGGCTGAATGGGAGGGTGGGGATGAGGGTGAAGCCAAGGCTGCTGGCCAAGGGGAGGGTGTGATGATTGTGTCGGCCATGATGAGAGTGACGGGTCGAGTTTTGCAGAGTGGAGTTTGTGCTGATGGGAAATTCAGTCTTTTTACCGTTGAGTTTGATAAAGTTGTGGGTCAACCAGGGGTTTATCAAGAGATGATGTGGATCTTTGGAAGTCCTGATGTAGTAACAAATGAGGAACAGGGTCGCATAGACTGAGCCTCGGGGGACATCCTGCATAACAGAGGAGATGATGGAGGTAGAAGGTAAACCAGTCCAGTGCGGTGCAGGGCTTCAAACACCCAGATAGCGCAGCCTTTGAAGAAGAATGGGATGACCCACTGGATAAAATTCTGCATAAAATTGAAGACTAGAAGTATCGGGATGTTGAGGGAACCTAGTCAGCAGTGATGAGTAGGTTGTTGATGACTGGGGTAGTTTCAGTGCTTTGGGTTGACTGAAGGGCTTCATGGATGGATTGGTTATATGACTGGAGGTGGGAGTGGAGTTGGGAGGCAACAATGGGTTCTAGGGTTTTAAAAGGGAATGGATAGTTGGAGATGAGGAAGTAGTTGAGATTTGTAGTGGCGAGGGGCCTTTTTCGAGAAAGCGCAACAGCAGAGAGTTTGCAGACTGAGGGAACAAGACTTTGAAATAGTGACTGATTGAGGAGAGCAGGAGGTGGGGGGTGAGAGTGAGGAGGCAGCCAGGCCTTGGTCAGGGGGTGGGGAGGGGGTCAACGGAGCCAGTCAGTCAGCGGGAAGATGATAGTAGGGAGTGGAGGGGATGGAGGAGGTGGTGATAGAAGCAGTGAGTGATGAATTGATTCGGGAGATTTTGCTATTAAAAAGCATGGAGAAAGCAATTGCAGAGAGAAAGTCTATTCGTGTTCAAGGGTTGAATCAGTTTCTGCAACATGGAGAAGAAGGTACCAGGGTTTTGGTTGGTGCTGTTGAATAGGCTAGAGACATTGGCCGATTTATTTTTGTAAAGTCTTTCCTATTAACCTACATATGTTTCATGGTTTGAAGTGTAGGAGTGTACCAGGGAGAGGGAGTAGAGCATGAGACAGTGGTGGGAACCACAGAATTGGGAGTCAGAAAAGGTTAGAGTTAAGGGTGATAGCGTACTTGTGGGCTGGAGAGGGCAGCGTGAGAGAGTGAGTTTGACATTACAGAAAGAGATTGAGCATTTTTAGGGATGATGAGGTGAGGGTAGGTGGACAGAGAAGAGGATAGGGTTACGGCTGGGAAGTGGAAAAGAGAGGTGGTGAAGGGCTGCACGAGGGTAGGGAGGTTGAGCAAACTAAGTCAAGTGTTTGGCCATTGATGTGGATGGAGAAGTTACTGTGCTGAGTAAGGTGAACACAGACAAGGAAAGAGAGGAAATCAGGTGTGACATAAGAGTTCGACTGGTCAACATGGATGTTAAAGTAATCAGTTAGAAGGAGGCAGAAGCAAAGAGAGGGTGTTGCTACGTGGGGCAGTAAGGTAGTAGTGCATTTATAGAGTTGGTTAGAGAGAGATGGCAAGGTGCTTAAAGGTCAAAGGATCAAAACAAAGTGTGATGGAAGGTGAGTTCGAAAGTCAGAGGGTTGTTGCCAGATTTCAGTAAAGTGGAGCCTGTCCAGGTTATTGTCCAGGACCAGCTCAGACATGGCAGCTGATTTGTTGGAGAGGAACCAAGTATTCAGAATTGCAGAGAAAATTGATGGAGGAGCGGCAAGGAGAGGGCAGAGGTTATAGAGATTAGCAGTACTGTGCATGTGGTTCTCCATCTATCTTGACAGTGCTAGTGTTTTTTGGCATCCTAGATGGTTCTGGTAGTCTGAAAGTTGTTAACAGTTCCACTGTGTAGGACGGTTAATATAATAGGAGTTTCCAGCATTTTTGGCTGCAATGCCCACAGATATCTTATAGATCTTATAGAGCACTAGAAGACTGACTCAATGCTTCTGAACAATTGGGTGTCAATCATCTTGCGTCAATCCCCTTGCTCCTTTAGAGCATAATAATACAATAATAATCATAACGCAGTGATTTTTTCTCATTGAAATACTTCTTGTTTTAAACATTAATGTTTTTATGACACTCAATACTCATAATTATAATCATTAAGTATTATATAAAAGTAACAGATAGTTAAAGTAATAAGTATACACACACAAAGTGTCCTACACAATAATAGAACCTTTATATAAGCAAAAGCACAAATGCCATGAATCGAAAAAGCTTCATTACAGCAAATTAAATGGAAATGAAAAGCTGCAATGTCAAAATATTGAATCATGTGTATCATAGCTATGCTAATAACGTGCATAACAAACTAAATGTTAGGAAATCGGTCAAAATTTCAGCGAGTTTAATAGTTAAGTATTGTTGGACTATGGCTGCCATCATCGCCACCATGCAGCTATGCACTCAGAATAGTACAAAAAGTGATGTACACAGATTGAGGCACAGCAATAGTTTGTTCACGTACATTGATCCCAGCAAGATGGCCACTTTTGCAAATGCAGGTAGTGATTCCACTCTAACCATTTCTGAATTGTGTGCAACACTGAACCTAGAGTGTTTATTTCCCTTGTGGTGCAGTCAATATGTTGATGGAAGTCAGGCATAAACTTCTTAAGGTTAACCTGATTGAAGTCTCCAGCAACAATGAGCACAGCATCAGAATTACTAGCCTGTGAGTGGTTCACGTCTCTGCAAAGAGGCGACGGGGCAGGTGATAATGACTCATGTAAATTCCCTAGGTGGAAAGCGCCGTCTGTATTTGATTGTCAATAACTCCAGATCAGGTGAGCAGCAAAGGAGAAGCAATTTAATATTCCCACTGTCACACCGGCCCTTACTCACCATAAAACACACTTTTTTTTCTCCTCTTCCCTCTCCAGTGTCCTCTATCCCGTCAGATCGATAAACAGAAAAAGATGGCGCTGTCTCGGCATTCTAGGATTTAGACAAGTTTCAGTGAAACAAAAGGACATTGCAGTTTCTGACACGCCATTGGAAACTGATGCGGCAGCGGTGCTGCTCCAGTTTATTATCCCCACACATAAATTGGCTTGCAGGATGCTTGGCAGAAAAATACACTGCCCATGAATCCTGCCCATTTTCCCCCGGTGCTTCCTCTGATGTGGCGATAGGTGCAGAGATGGATGCAGAGATGGTCCTGCACGTCTGCGCGGCCTGAGATTGTACCTGCTGATCATCCGCTCCACGTTTGCTTTTCTTTGTTTGGATTGTTCTTCTCGATGTTCACTTTTGAGACACCTCGCCGTGCTGCTGGGATGCCAAGATAATATATACGTGCTAAACACTAACTCGTATAAAAAAAAAAAAAAACGCACAGGCAGGTCCTGGCAGATGAATAATAAATGTACTCGCGGGCGGCTACGTCCTTGCAGACATACGTAGCCTCTTATAGCTCTTTTATTCCTGGTTTGTCAGGGCGTCATCTCTCATTTTTTATCTGTAGTGTACCGTTATGTGTGTGTGTGTGTGTGTGTGTCGCTGTCAGGTACAGTGTAGTTTGCGATATTGTCTAGTGTTCTTGTTCTTTTGTGATATTGTGAAGTTAATGTACGACGTATTACTTTGCCATCGACCAAAGAACGATACAGATGGAATATATATATTAAACCTTACATACATTTTGCAATATCCATTGTCCCTATTTCAAACAAATACATTTGCAAATTAAAGATTTAAACATCTTTTAGAGAAAGATAAGCAAGAAGCACAGAACCCTAATAATCGTGAATATTCACAGCATGATAAGAGCAGCAGTATGCGTGTGTAGATGCATCATGAGGTGGCGGCCCGTAATAAGAAGTAACAGTACACACAGGTAGGTAAAAGTCAGAAGTCCGTACTGCTGAGCAGCAGACTGATTCAAGCACCTGTTGAACCATTAGATAGCTAATATATGCAGTGTTTCCAACCTAGCGGCTGTTGCCATTCCGACAAAAAACAGCTATCGACATATCTATCGACTTTGTGGACAGGCCTTAAACTCTTCTCCCTTTCCTTGAAGGGAATCACAAGTATTTCTCAGTGAATGAGAGCAAATGTGTCTCTGCGGACTAACTGACTGTTCACTTGTTCTAATTCCCCACAGTGTCGAATATTGACGTTTTGCCACACCACTTGGCTTCACTTTTCAGCACATCTGCTGCGTCTCAACAAAACGGCCGTAGTAGACGCTCTGGGATGAGGATGTGTTTTGAATTCTTAAGAAAAAAAAAAAAAATCTATTCAGCACAGTGAAAAACAATCTGTATACAGTTAGAGATGTAAACTGTTGAGAATAGGAGGAAAACATTGAATGAATAGAGGATATTCAAGGGAAAAGACAGAAAATCCTGACAAGTGAATACTTCTTAATATTATAGCAGATAAATAAAGCTGCTTCAGCTTTTTAAAGGATTTCATATTATTCATATATACATACATTAAATGTTCTCAAGTAACACATGCGATCATTCACGTAACACGTACACACACACACACACTGCCAGAGACGTGAATAAGCTGTGAAAGTGTCTACCTAATGACCAAGAAGTGATTTCAATTGTTATCATTCTAAACGATTTAACTTCATCCAAGTTTGATTTCATTGTTGTCCAACTCAAGAGAAACGGTGGTGAATTTATTCCAGAGCAACTTCGTCATGTCTCTGTTCATAATTCTCCAGTTAGAGTCGATGCAGCAGCCTTTGTGAGATCATTTTAATTTAAGAGTTAGATTTAGATGCAGATTGAGAAGCTGCTTGGAAAAAAATAGCTAATTATAAGCCTGTTAGAGGAACCTAATTTTATGTAAATATTAGGGATGCACCGATGTGAAAATTTCGGCCGATATCGATATCCGATATACATATCGGCAGTCACTGCCGATACCGATATTTGCCGATATCGATATATGTAAAGAAAAAAATTTCTGTAGTGTCACAAATTTAGTACAGACCAGAAAAAACACTGTACATTTGAAAAGCACAACAGTGCTCTTTATTTAAAGGAAGGCTCACTGTAAAACTCTGTCATGTGGTTAGAGGAAGTACGGCGGATCGGACCCGATGGAGCTCCGCGAAGGCGGCGACGTCGGCGGCCGCGGCGGAGGAGGCGGCGGCCGGCGATGAGGAGGCGGCAGGACGGCGTCCGACACCCCGGAGCAACGTTCCGCGCATTTTTTTTTTTGTCTTTTCGAGCGATGCGATGTGACGGAGGAGCCCGCTAGGAGAAACCGCTACAGTTAGTTGGGTCACTGTCTGCGTGTCTCTCGGCGACGCGCTAAGCTAGCTGGTCCTAGCGGCTCCTCCGTCACATCGCATCGCCCGAAAAGACAGCAGCCTCCTCCGCCTCCGCCGCGGCCGCCGACGAGAAGGCGGCAGGACGGCGTCCGACACCCGGAGCAACGTTCCGCGCATTTTTTTTGTCTTTTCGGGCGATGCGATGTGACGGAGGAGCCCGATAGGACCAGCTAGCTTAGCGCGTCGCCGAGAGACACGCAGACAGTGACCCAACTAACTGTAGCGGTTTAACTCTGCCAATTGTTGACATATCGGCCAGAATTTGTTGATATCGGACCGATACCGATATGTTAAAAAACGTGACATATCGGCCGATATATATCGGTTGGCCGATATATCGTGCATCACTAGTAAATATTTAAAATTATTGTATGAATACGTAAATGTCAAGTCATCATCGATATGCAAATTAGCAATTTCAGCTGCTATTCCTGCAGGCTTTACCTCCCTCTCAACGTGTTGCAGTTCACAACCTGCCACCTTTTAATTTGGTCTTGCAGGCTGCCGCCATATCATGCCATATGCTGCATTATGCAATTTATTTTTAAAATTCAATTTAAATTACTCTTAATTTTCAAAGACATTCAAGTGGAATCGTTTTTTTTGTTGTTGTTTTGAGTTTATAAATATGTAAAATGCAGCAATATCTGATAGTTTCCTGCTGCTGCAAAAATATCAATAGAGATCCGAATGGGTGTAAAGAAAGAGGAGCCTTTGCATTTGTTTTTCTGGTAACTCCTCATTATAAAAAGAGACCGTCAGAATGTGATCCTGTCGGCCTGGGCTGTGAGGCACATGACTGCCCTAATCAAACACGGAACACATAGACATCCCCTCAACGCCAGTACACCTGCTCTGCTTCCTGTTTGTTCTTTTAAGTCCAATGAGCACATTCTGATCACCGAGCTCTGCTCTGAGCCCCTGCGCCTCCTGTCCCTCGTTCCAATGTTGCAGACACACCCCTGTAGGCCTGTGCTATAGAAACCCCTTTAGGAAGGGAGCCTTAATGAGAAATTTCATGCCATATCTCTCCCCGGGTCCAAAGGGACCTGAGTTAGAGGGGTGGAAAAAAAAAAAAAGTTCCACATTAAGAAGTTTTTTTCCTTTCAACTTCATGAAGAGTTCGCACGAGTCAGGAAGATGAATGATGCAGCGATGCAGCACAAGAAAGGAGAAAGGCTCTTTGTGACATGTCTTTTTAGAGGAATAAGATGAAACTTTGACGAAATCATGCATGGCTGTGACTTTTTAACCTCATGTGTTTAGACGTCAGATATTTATGGGTTTTTTTTTGTTCTTTTGCTAATTTTTTTACATTATGTTTTATGTTTTACTGAACCTGCACTTATAATCTGTACTCTGATCTGTTCAGAAGTTATCAATACCTGCCATTGCAAAAATCTGTATAATTATAGCATCAAAGTGTCAAAGTGTTTTTCATATATTTTTTTTCCCAATTGGAGAAGCTGTGACATTTTAGGATATAGAGGAATCACTATTTTTGGCATGAGCACATTCGGTCAGATGCACGAAACATCCACTACTTGAAGCTTAAAGCTTAGTGCGTATCCTATGTATTCACACTGCAGTCTTGCCTACACATGGCTCTGCAAATGTCACTCATTGTGAAACTGAATGAGCCCTTATTTCCTCAGCCATACTGTTATGCTGATAGTGTGTGTGTGTGTGTGTGTATGTATAGAAGCCTTCCTTAAAAAAAAACAAAAAAAAAACACACCGCAATATTGCACAGTGGCAATTTATACCATCACGAATTCATCGCATTTAAACCATCATTGCTAGTAATGTCTCAATCATATGTCGGAAAGGTAATCAATACTTTCATCCAAGGTGCCCATCAATTCAGATTCTAAAGTGCTAAATAATCCAGGATTTTTTTTTTTAATCATTTTTGATTAAATCTTCATTTTGATTTGGATGCCACATTATAGATTGCAATTTTATCAACCTAATTTAATATCATATTATTGGAATCTCCAGATATTTTTTATTAAGTTGATGAATTTACGTCTGCTCTCTATGCAGTAGAAAACCAGCGTTCATGTTGAAGTATGCATGAGATGCTCTTTCACCAAATACTGTCATATTTTAGGTGTAGGGAATGTATGTGTGCACGGTCTTTGTAAACATGTATGCTTCACGCTTCTGGCCCCGGGAAATTTGTATTATTCTGCAGGCAATTAATTCCTTTTCCCTTCCTGTTTATGGACGAAAACGCTCTGAACGAGCTCATGAACCTAAAGTCCTATAACAGGGTTACAAAAAAAAAAAAAACTGAATACAGCTCAACCTGGATGCCAGTCACCACGCATGTTACAGCGTCATAAACATTACAGGGTTTTATTATCTTCTCAAAATGCTTACTCAGAGACCACAAACTCTCTAGATCACTGGATCCCTATTTTAAACATATCACAAGTGTCTGCTGAGGATGATAAGTGACTATCACCGCGGTCCATTAAGCACACGCTCGTGAATGTTCCGTGGAGACAATTTAGAGTACAAATCATCCATACAGCAGGACTCAAAGTCTACCTTAGACTGGTGGAGGCATTACTGTTGTTGTAGAGGAAATGGAATTGACTTGTTCCCTTGCCACATCCTAATCAATCTTTTTTTTTTTTTTCTCTCCCCCCATTGAAGTGCATAATATGGAAATGTGCATGCACAGGAAGAAAAAAAAAAATAGGAAGAAGAGACAATAAAACAGACTCGTCAATGCCCGGATTGGCAAGGCCAGACAAACAGTGCTGCCTCATTAGGCATTGTTTGCAGAGGTCTTTGTTTGCTAAACCAATATGAAGCTACCCTATTTAAAAAGGTGTAGGACGAGCGACAACATTTGCATATCGGTGTATTTTCCCGGCCTTGGGAAGTAGCCGCTTTTGATGTTACTGGAGAGCGACTACTGGTACAATATGGGGAAAAAAAGCTGCAAAAAAACAAGAAAACAGCACAGCTCTAGTGTGATTTCTGTTGTTGTTATAAGCTCATAGAGTGCAGCGGTTTGAGAGGAATCTTCTTCGAACAAAAGAAAAAGTTGGACTCCCCACACACTACTTCATAATACAGCAATTTCCACTCAATAACGCGCAAGATCAAAAATGTATGTTTATCTAGCCACGAGCTATACCACAGGACTCTCCTTCTCTCTGTTACTGACAGACCATCCTTATAGGAGAGGCTGTTATGTCACAAAATGTTTTAAGCATTTTGCAAGCTTCCCCCTTTTGCCCTTTTTGTCCTAGTTAACATTTAAATGATCAAATGGTGGATTTTAATACCAACAAAGATGCTTATAGAAGCCATGAGGGGTTTATAAACAGACCCACAGGCATTTATGGCGCAATATTTCCTCTATACGTAGGGTATTAAATCCCAGCAGAGATCTTGGCTTTCACTGGTCAGCAGCGAGGTTTTATGACCACATATAATGGCAAAAGTAGAGACGCCAGTTTTCATTGCAAAGAAAACCATTTCCCTGGCTTAGGAAGTAAAAAAAAAAAAAAAAAAATATCGTGGATGGTAAGTTGTGGGCTTTAATTTGAAAGTACCGTTCCAAACTATACATTATAAGCTACATTTGTTATATAAAAGGATGTGCACACACATACGCATTTTTTATGCTCCCATTAATAATTTACCTGCAGGTGTCACACACACACACACACACACACACACACACCCAAAATGCCGACCCATAATCAAAATCACATATAGCCACCGTGTGTTTCTCATGCAAAAACATTTGCACATGCAAAGCAACCGTAACCGCAGTTCTCGATGGAATTATTATGCACAAAGACAACATGTTCACTCAATGAAATGCCATTTTTTTTCCAGTGACCAACAATACTGGTAAATGGTATTAAAATATGTTTTGCCAATAAAAGAAAAAAAAATTAAATAAACAGCCTTTCTGAGCTAAAGAGGGCAAACGAGGCAGTGGCTCGACAGCGGGGGAAAAAAAAAAAAAAAATAGCTTTTGAACAAAACAATCAATGCTGTAATTTTTCTGATGAGGGCAGTTTTGAAAACACCAGCTGGGATTCACAGTTGGTGCTTTGGCTCCGAATTGTCGAACAACCTGTGAGGACAATTTTCCATAAAATGCAGCTACTTAAAAAACAAAAACAAACTCGACTGTGAAAACACGCCAGCTGACGGCCCTCTGTCAGCGCACATACCAGTTTCATGTCAAGTTTCAGAGCACTGAAGTGTAATTCCATTTAGTATGCACCAACGCTGCCATCAGCATCATTATGTTGTTCATCATCACTTTGCCAAACTAAACAATTATCTTACAATTGACCATTTGACGTGTTGCATTTGTAATGTTTTTACCGCTCTCTTTTATAAAATATATATATATGTTCATTATAATTTTTACAGTTTGACATACACAAGAAAATCAAAACAGATTTCTATAACTCCCAGGAGGAGTGCCATGCCCCAGGAATGCCCCGAGCATTCTGGGAAACGTGCCTTTTGAAAAGGTTATTTTTGTTGAGCTTCTGCTCTTTTTAGACAATCCACAGTGAGAAGTGACAGCAGAAGGTATAGAATGAAGAGCTGAGAAGACGAAGATATGAGACCGGATTTGGCAATTAGAAGCTGAGGAAAACCTGTGAGTTTCTTCAAATTAACACTGTACTACTTTTTTTTTTTTCCTCCATCAAACGCCACATTACGAACGAACCAAGCGCTAAACAACAATCATGTGCAAACATAAACAATACAACCCTTTTAATTATGAAAGCAGAACAATTTATATGGAATTTGTTCAGGAAGACATAATAAAGATTTAAGATATTAACGTACTAAAACTGAATTATGGGAAATAACGTAAAACACACAAGGCCGTAATTCAAGAGCTCATAACAGATAGAGTGACTCCATACAAATGAAATGTCAGAGGAACTTTGACAAATATAAGTGTGAAAAAAAAAAGATGTTCCAGATTTTCACAAGAACAGCAACAAGTTGCGCGTGCTGAGAATGTAGCGATGATGCATCAACCTATTTGATATTTAGAAAAACCTCTTTCAGACATGGAATCTGTAGCACAAGTCTCCATTATGTAAAGGTTTCATAAACAACTCTGTTCAAACATGACAAGACCCTAACAGACAGCAAAACGAAATTAAAAGAAATTAAAATGTTTAAATTATTATTGGACAAAGCTGCACTGTGCGTGTGCATCAGGCAATATTGAGCTTCCTGTTTTTTCCTCATTTCTCCTTGTTATATAAATATATTTTGTACTATAACTTTTGGAAATGAAGTTATTTATCTAAGGGTCATCATGATTAAGATTAATTGTTATTTTTTTTCTGGCTAGAATTATTTAATTATTATTTATTTAATTTAAGTTTATTACGAGCTGTACTGTAGCTTTAAGAGGCAGCAGTGAGGTCATTGGTCACATTAGGATGTGATTTACTTACAATAGGAACTGTAGAAAATTGTGTGCACCAATCAGGACACAGGAGTTCATTTCTTACCATAAAACTCTAATTAAAAAAGTAAAAAAAATAATTTTATAAACTCTAACTAATAAATAAAATTAAGCAGGATTTTTTAGGAAAGAAATCAAAAGGACAGACACAGATGCAGTAGAACAGCTACAATCACGGCTAATATTCTGCAGAGCTTGAACTCATTGAGTATACTATCCAACAGATTTACACGCTTTATGATAGAAATATTGCATCAATCCAAACCTAAATTTAAACTCCTGATGTCTCTGGGAGACTGCAGCACTACAACCTGCGGTGCCAGCGTTAAATTGACCATCTGGCCCAGTTCCAGAAAGTCATGTGTGACATCATGGCACCCGCCGCATGTTCCCATGATTGAAGAACTGACACCGTGCCAAACACATGGATCACCCTGAGAATGAGGAGCCCCTCCACCTGCTGGTCCCTGAGATGGGAAGAAGAGCAGTCTCTACATGTGCTGAAAGGCTTCTCCCTGGTAAAGACACCAGCAGAGAGGAAATAAGGCCTATGGGCTTTTCCTTTTTTTTGGTTTCAAGTTTTCATTTTCTGCAAATGAAAATGCACCAATTAAAATCATAATACCCTCCAATGAGCATCTTCATCTCACCTTCAACTTGTGTTGCAGACGTTCGGTCTGTCTTCTGCAGCCTAACGTGGTCCATTTGTAGCCTACTTTTCTCAATGTGTTTCGCTAAGTGATCCTTATCTTTATAGCCATGCAACCTAGAGGACGGGCAAGTTTTAATGTGGGACAATAGCGGCAAATTCTACAGCCGCTAACCACTAAGTAGGTCCTACTGTAGCATGTCAATTGTAATTAAGACACAGACACACACACACACACACACACACACACACACACACACACACACACACACACACACACACACACACAGACACACACACCTAATGGAGGATGATACAAGAGCCTTGTAATAAACCCCAGCATCCATGAAGGTTGTGATATTCAGATTTTAGTGATATTTATTTCGCTTTGGGAGCCGGTAGCTTGTGGCTATGCTGAACTGTCATGGTAACGGTTCAGTGAATCGAGAAAAGTTGCATTTCATTTTCATAAAATTTCACATATTAAAATCATTAAGGAAACACTAAAAAGGAGAGAGGAGATCACACAAGGCACAAGTACAAAGTACCAGCAGACCAACAGCTCCCCAACAGTTCTTAATTATACCTTTGGAGCTACACAGGTGCAGGCAATTTAGCAGTGGCCAATTACCTGAGGAGTGGGGTATCTTAAAGCTAACGCTGCCCACTATCCATCTATAAAGCAAGAAGCATCTCTCTGTCTGTGGCTATACTGTATCTCTGAATGTTTGTCAAATCAAACTCAGCTTGCACATGGCACGATGGTGTATAGCAAACACAGTTTTATTTATAGTATTAAACTTATATAATCCTGCTTAGTGATGCGGTTTAGTAGTGTTGTAGTCTCCCATCACTTCCTGTCTGGCTTCTGCATAAAAAAGTGCCTGTGACAAAAAAAAGGAAAAATCCCTCAGCAGCTTGTATTCTCATACGGTGTAAAGCTCCACATCACGACTCCTCCTCATGTTGCTTGACAATTCAAAGCTCTGTTGACCCGTTTCTTCCGGCACTGATCGTGCAGCCGACATAACCAAAGTATTGTAATGTCTCTCAAAAAAAACACACGCTAAGATGCTAGCAGGTTTAGCTCCTATGTAATTCCTCACACTAACACAGGTCTTACTCCATGATGTGTTCACAGACCCCCAGGAAATCCCAGCACTATCATCTAACTCAACATGCTCTATACCAGGGGTGGGCAATTCCGGTCCTGGAGGGCCGGTGTGGCTGCAGGTTTTTGTTCCAACCAGGCAGTAACACACCTGATTCTACTAATGAAGGTGCAGAGTAGCAGTAATTAGTAGAATCAGGTGTGTTTACTGCTCGGTTGGAACAAAAACCTGCAGCCACACCGGCCCTCCAGGACCGGAATTGTCCACCCCTGCTCTATACACTATACCAGAAAAAAGTACAAAGTAAAGCATTTATCATAAATTTGGTTTTACTTAGCCTGTCAACACAGTTTTAAAACTGATGTAGATTTATGTACAACATAAACTGTCTTTTTCTTACAATAAGTGTATTTGCATAACTGTTCCGATGTCAAAGTCTGACCCAATGTACGTTTGTTTATTAAGACTATGTTACAGTCCAACACACCCTCATTGGGTCAAAATCTACGTCCACTTTTCTACAGGAACACATACGTCCTACAGACACTACACAGGATCTACGACTGATGATTCCTAAATCACTTTACATTATGTTATATTTGTAGGACTATTGCAACTCTGCTTATACTACACACATTGAAGGTTTTATGAAGGTTAATTGTGGTTTGTGGAGGAGAAACTTGGAGCAAATGGTGAAATTACAATCCCCAACTATCCAATGTGTCTTAAAGAGGCAAAGACAAAGCATAAAAGACTGTAGGTTAGGGGCTTGTTGAACAACTAATAAGTGGATATTTCAAGAGTAAACACAAATATTGATCTTAAGGAGTCAGTATATGTAAACAGCTCTGGAATAAAATTAATAAGTATACAGCGTTTACATGTGTATAGTCCTGACTACACTGTACTGACACATGCCAATTATCGGCATGTGTCCCCTGATTGTTTGTACAATTTTTTTTTCAGCCTTCTGTGGCCTCATTTACAGATCCCAATACTCCTTTATTTAGTACAGTGTCGTCATAACAGACAATAATAGCCACACTTCACAATTAGGATAGTGTACCATCAATTTCCTCGGACTTGCCAGGAGCCGGCATTGTGGAGATAAATGTGCTTGATTGTTGCTCTTACCACCTGTGCTTTGCCTTGATTTTTCTTTGTTGGAGAGTTCTTTTTTTTTGTAAATGCTATACTCAGAGAACAAAAGGTGAAAAATGAAACTACACAAATGTGGCTAATGAGCTCCTACCTTTGAACTCTCTTGTATGTCCTTACTTGTAGGACAAATTACCTGTGTATCTGCTATGTGGAGATATTGTAAGTGTGGACAGGAAGCAGCACGGTCTGTGAGTTGGATGCAATAAGATAGCGTGTCTTGGAGGCAGCGACGCTCTCGCATCATTGACAAAGCCTCATGCAGGGTTTGCCTTAGTAGCTCCAATTAAAGCTGATTTTATTACTTGTTTTACTATGTAGGCCGTGCTGGCTCCCTCAATGCTGAACATTAGTTCTTGTTTGGTTTCTCTTCACGCTGAATATGAAAAAAGTAGCGTCAATACAGAATTCAAAAACAGGTCCTTGCTGAATTTTAACCGTAATATTTGAAAGTTTGGTAGTCAAATAAACTCAATTAAAAAAGCAGTTAGGAGTTTTTTGTTTTGTTTTTTTATATAGTGAATTAAATTACTGTGTGTGATTTGAAAACTCTCACCGATAATGACAGACCGCCGCTCTCATTAACATCTGTCCACAAATTCCTTTCAAGGGCCCTGACAGTTTCATTGTTGGGTTCATTGTTGAGTTTAGCAGGTTGTTTACCAAGACTGGAGCCGTAAATGAGCCCAGCTGCGGTAGTTCATCGTATTTGCATAAAGAACCACTAAATAAGATCCGATGCTGGGCTGTTTTGGCAGGTGCTGCACCTGGCTGTAAAGCAGCGGAGCACAAAAAGTGAACTCAGAATATTGGCTGAAGAGAAAACATTTCTGGAACTGGAAGAGTACGCGCTCGCCAGCCACGTTATGAGGCCTGGTTTGAGTATTTCAGAAACAGACGATCTTCAGGGATTTTCCACGATACAAGAATAAAAAGGGAAGAATCCAGAGGAAATATCCAGCGAGCTGCAGTTTTCTGGGTGAACATGCATGATTGATGGCAGTGGTCATGCACATAAAACCAGCCCAGTAAACCTAGTGTTATTGTCTGCCTTCACACCAGAAGGTTGGGTGTTCAATCCCTAGCCATGTCAAAAAAAAAAAAAAGTTACTCATTGCCCCCCTGCTTAGCACTCAGTATTGGGGGTTAGATCACGCAATGCATGGCGTTGCTGTCCACCGCTTCCCTCTGGGGATGTGTCAAAGGCAGAGAACAAAATTTGCATCTTCCAGGACCAGACAATGTCATGGTACCATATAAAGTACAGGCCAAAAGTTTGGACGCACCTTCTCATTCAATTTAACATCTATCCGTCAGACAGAGAATGATTGATAGACATATCCCCAACAAAATACAACTGCAGCACAGAGGTGTGTGTGTGTGTGTGTGTGTGTGTATATATATATATATATATATATATATATATATATATGGACAATAAAGAGAGTGGTGCCTGGTCTCACAGGATATTTGACATCAGTGTTTGTGGGGAAGATCAGTTGTTGTAAATCCTCCTTTCACTTTTGTTTGAGTTTGAAAAAAAAAAAGAAAGAAGACTTAAGGAATTATTTTTCTGATATTAAATCATTTTGAAGAAAAACATTTTTAAAATTAAATAGAGGGGGTAGGAACAAAATATTTAGGGCTGCCTTCCAAATAGTCGACCCAAGGTTAGTTGACAAGAAGAGTCTTGAGTACCAAAGTTTTAGTTAGGTCCATTAGATGCAGGATTTAAAAAAAAAAAAAAACAGACTTTTCATTTAAAGCGATGGAGACAGGAGGAACAAAAACTGCACAAAAAATGTCAGCTTGCATTCCAATACAAACCCTGGAGTTCAACATGTCGCATGTATAGTCACCTTATAAACGTTCACACATATGTTTAAGAAATTTTATTTCTAAAGTTGGCAGACACGTGTTAACGTGAGTGTTATATTCTGTAAACTGTGAACTTCATTCCAAAGTGAAAGCCAAACGAATAGAAAGGTGTGGAGCTCGTTAATTGCTTGTTTTCTACCGTCTATAAATGTTAGCTGGTGGATTTTGTTGTTGGTGCTTTTCATGTTCCTACACGTGAGGAACAGGAAAGCTGAGGTGGTCCTTTTTGTTGCACAGAAAACGAAGGTGACCACACCTGGCTCTCTATTGGCTGGGGCACTTTGACAGGGTTATTATATGAAACCTCAGGGAGCAAGCTGGACAAAACTGGATCAGTAAATCTGTGCATGCAACAATAAATCAGAGTGCATGCACACACACACACACACACACACACAGTTTAAGCAGAAGCAGAGCAAATCCAAATTAAGGACTTTTAGGTATTACGAAATACTAACATGGGATCAATAAATCATGCTGCTCTCAAAGTGAAAGACAATGCTATTGACTAAAAGTGAACCTAGTCTCACCACAAAAAGTTTATATTTAAATGAAACAACTCGGAGAATTGTTTTCCAATATTCCAAAAAAAAAAAAAGGTAGCAACAACAAAGAAAAGCAAATCATCACCACAACACATGCAGCAGCACTAAATGACACGGATACTTCATTTCCATCAAAGAGAGGGAACTGTTCAATATTTTGCTCACCGGTTTTCTCTCTGGATCATTAAATATGTCCTGGTGGCTGTCTGTGTATTTAACTCCTTAGTAAGAATGCACAAGGTCAGACTGTATATGCAGTCCGCTGTGAGCTGTTTGTCTACCCGGTGTTAAAGCTTGCTGTCTGTGCAGACCGTTGCAGGGACGGAGCCTGCAGGGCTTGGATTTACATCCAATATTCACTCTTCTTTTTAATCACTTTCTTTCCTCCAAGTACATAGAAAAGTATCTTTCTCTATAGCTGCTAAATGGAAGGCACAGGGTGGGTGGTAGTGAGCGCATATATAATTTTTCTTTTTAATGTTCTTATTTCAGATCCCTACTGGTCACTACCTCAGCAACAATACATTCATTTTCATAAAAGAATAAAAACAAAGAAAACATTATTTTGCACTATTTATATATATGCAGTCCATACATGTGCAGTATATATATATAATGTGTGTGGCCCAAGATGGATACTACTATGCAGAAATGCACAGTGTGCACAGAATACCAATACCAAAGAAAAGTTTTGCCTTGTTTAGTGCCCCCAAATTCCTTGAGCCGGCCCTGCTTGGTAGCATCTAAGCAGCGGCCCAGGCTAACAGTCACAGCTGACAAACACCAGCGACACGTGACAAATGCTGCATGCAGAAAGTTATTCAGAGCGATCCAAATATTTGTTTTTACTTTTCTTGTGTACCTCTCGGGATTCTCGTGCAGGAACACTCCTGTGGTCCTGGCCGGGCCTCGCCGGAGACAGCAACACTATAGATCATCCTGCCCGGACCTGCCATCCACCATGGGCGAGAAATGTGCAGTAAAGAGAGTAGGGAGACGCCCTTTTTTAGCTTGTGGAAAAAAAAAAAAAGAAGATGAAATAACCTCTTCCACATACAGCTTCATCCAGACAACACCCCAAGTCCACTTTCAGCCATGATCTAGGGCATTCAATACATTCCCTAATAAATCGTCTTTGAAACTGGGTTTATTTTCTTTAGGCTCAGAATCAGGCAGCAGCTGCATAATTATATTATAGTACCTGCCTTAGGAAAAAGGAAAAAATAAGATCATGGCTATCAAGTTAACAGGCCAACGCATATTCTTCCTACGAATGGAAAAGCCATTAACAGGTCAGCTCCACACTATGACATGGACTAAAACGTCCACCAGCTGGGAGATTGGCCTCAGGTGACAGGGACACATTCTTCCCACCAGCGGGGGGTTGAAAATCTATAATGGTGGCCCTGCCAGGTCTCAAAAGAAGAATCATAATGATATCTTTGACAATAGACAGCCTGACAATGAAAATGAGCCCATAGCCTGTCAGCTGAGCACAGCCAAATAAGATGCCACGGGGATGCACAAACTGCCTTCTTCCAGGTTTAAGGATTTTGAAATCGGGCTCCATAGGCTCATATAAAGCTCTACCAACCAGAAAAAAAAAGGCGAAGACAAAAAGACAAAGAGTTGACAACGTCCTGAAATTATAGTGGTTGACATGACTTTCTTGACAGTAAAAAAAAAAGTCCTATAGTCCTCTCACTCATTTTTCTTCCCCCTTGAGATGTATAATAACCCCTGCACGCTGCCTTCCTTGTGATAACACACCCCAAGTTCACGGCTCCTCGCTGACATTATTATTACACGGTGCCAAATTGGAAGTGTCTCAGGAGGTAGACATGACATTCAAATATCCCATCCAGCTCCGTTCATTATGGCCGGTGTACGTGTCCGCCCCAACTGGGAGCCAGGCAAGCAACTCCGCTCCTAAACTCTCACCTAATCAACTCCCGCGACGGATCAGG
This sequence comes from Eupleurogrammus muticus, assembly GCA_036785175.1. Lineage (NCBI taxonomy): Eukaryota > Metazoa > Chordata > Actinopteri > Scombriformes > Trichiuridae > Eupleurogrammus > Eupleurogrammus muticus. The sequence continues at coordinate 6,064,552 of JAYKQN010000023.1, read as the reverse complement.
TTTCCCGTGTAGAGGATGCACTTTTATGGGTGACATTCACCATTTCAGTCGTTTTCGGCCATTAAAGTTAAAAATCTAATAAACCAAAGTTACGGCGCGAATTTCTGTGCAGACAACAAGAGAATTTCTGAGTTGTTTCGAACACTCGCCCCGCCCCAACCCCCCCCGTTATATCTTTCAATAGAAATATGAGCTAGTGACAGCTATTCAATAAATATCCACTTATGTTTTTTCATGCGGTGTGATATTACCCTAAGGTGCCATAGCAGTTGTGCAAGTTATTGACTCAGTTTAACAGGAGTGTTTTCTTCCACCGCTTATGTCCCCTAAAACTATTTTCTCAAACTTGCAAACATGGATGAAATTTCATTTTTGTTGAAAGACTACACTTCGTATGTCGCTGTATTGTGTCAATCAAATAAATGACCCCGGCTAGCGGATCCATTTTTAGTCTTTCAATTGCCTCGGAGCAAAATCCCAAAGTGGATGCACTCAGCTCCTATTTCCAAATTAGCGTGTCCTTTTCTTTTTTTTTTTTTTTAAACCACAGAATAGCACACGAAGAAGAAACGCAGAGGTGGTTATAATGCAGAAGATTCACCCATTTCCTACTGAGGAATTATTGGAGCGTATCCCTCTGGCCGGCAGTAAGAAGTGGGCTGAGACACTATGTACAAATCATTTGACAGTAACAAAGGCAAAAAAAAAAGGCAGAATTTTTTTTTTTTTTTAAGGGAGGACTACTTTTACTCTGGTGTCCTAGGAGATAGTAGACATGTAGGTCTCTTTATGAGTAATACTGCGGTGCTTTCAACAGACAGGGAATGGGCAGCGTTATTATCTCCCGGGGTTCACTTAAATGTTAACCTCTCTGTACTGACCGGATTTCTAAACCTCGCTTCTGTTCTGCATGCTGGTGCAAAAAGGAAAAAAATGAAGCAACTGAGGTTAAACCCCCATCTTTTTCTTTGAAACAAAGTAAACTAGAGACATACATTGTGCAATATTTTGAAGCATAATTTTACATTAAAATGGGCCAATTCGTAATTTTTAAAATTTGGATTCTACTGATTCCTCTGGTTACTGCCATTTGTGTGTGTGTGTGTGTGTGTGTGGGTTCATGCAGTAAAATCTACTACTTAATCATCCTTATGTTGCACCACATTATAATACATTGTTTAGATGTTGCATTTTTATGAGCAATTTTCTTGTGAAAATAGAAATAATTATTCTAATAACCATCTGAGTTTGAGAATTATTCATTGCATGTTCAACATATACAGTGGGGAAAATAAGTATTTGAACACCCTGCTATTTTGCTATTTCTCCCACTTAGAAATCATGGAGGGGTCTGAAATTTTCATCGTAGGTGCATGTCCACTGTGAGAGAGATAAACTAAAAAGAAAAATCCAGAAATCACAATGCATGATTTTTTAAAGATTTATTTGTGTGATATAGCGGCAAATAAGTATTTGAACACCTGTGTGTCATCTAGAATTCTGACCCTGAAGGACCTGTTAGTCGCCCATTAGAAGTCCACCTGCACTCCATGTATCATCCTAATCAGATGCACCTGTTTGAAGTCGTTAGCTGCATAAAGACACCTGTCCACCCCATACAATCAGCAAGACTTTAACTTGTAACATGGCGAAGACCAAAGAGCTGTCCAACGACACGAGAGAAAATTGTACACCTCCACAAGGCTGGAAAGGGCTACGGAGCAATTGCAAAGCAGCTTGGTGAAAAAAGGTCCACTGTTGGAGCAATCATTAGAAAATGGAAGAAGCTAAACATGATGGTCAATCTCAATCGGAGTGGAGCCCCATGCAAGATATCACCTCGTGGGGTCTCAATGATTCTAAGAAAGGTGAGGAATCAGCCCGGAACTACACGACAGGAGTTGGTCAATGACCTGAAAAGAACTGGGACCAACGTTTCCAAGGTTACTGTAGGTAATACACTAAGACGTCATGATTTGAAATCATGCATGGCACGAAAGGTTCCCCTACTTAAATCAGCACATGACAAGGCCCGTCTTAAGTTTGCATATGACCATTTGGATGATACAGAGGAGTCATGGGAGAAAGTTTTGTGGTCAGATGAGACCAAAATAGAACTTTTTGTTCATAATTCCACTAAGCGTGTTTGGAGGAAGAAGAATGAAGAGTACAATCCGAAGAACACCATCCCTACTGTGAAGCATGGGGGTGGTAGCATCATGCTTTGGGGGTGTTTTTCTGCACATGGGACAGGACGAGTGCACTGCATTAAAGAGAGGATGACTGGGGCCGTGTATTGTGAGATTTTGGGGAACAACCTCCTTCCCTCAGTCAGAGCATTGAAGATGGGTCGTGGCTGGGTCTTCCAACACGACAACGACCCAAAGCACACAGCCAGGACAACCAAGGACTGGCTCCGTAAGAAGCATATCAAGGTTCTAGCATGGCCCAGCCAGTCTCCAGACCTGAACCCAATCCAAAATCTTTGGAGGGAGCTCAAACTCCGTGTTTCTCAGCGACAGCCCAGAAACCTGACTGATCTAGAGAAGATCTGTGTGGAGGAGTGGGCCAGGATCCCTCCTGCAGTATGTGCAAACCTGGTGGAAAACTACAGGAAACGTTTGACCTCTGTAATAGCAAACAAAGGCTACTGTACCAAATATTAACATTAATTTTCTCAGGTGTTCAAATACTTATTTGCCGCTATATCACACAAATAAATCATTAAAAAATCATGCATTGTGATTTCTGGATTTTTCTTTTTAGTTTATCTCTCTCACAGTGGACATGCACCTACGATGAAAATTTCAGACCCCTCCATGATTTCTAAGTGGGAGAAATAGCAAAATAGCAGGGTGTTCAAATACTTATTTTCCCCACTGTATACCCATCTATTAAAGCAAGCGGCACCTGTGACTCGCTTGTCTTTCAAAATTTCATTAGATGGATTTGGATGGATATAGAACTTTCTTCTTAAGCAGCAGACAAAGCCTTGTGCAGCATGCCCCCCCCCCTCTCCTTCACACTACTTCATGTCTGGCTACTGTAAAATAAAGGTGTTGATGCCACGAACAAATCAAGTACAAATTTTAAGTTAAAATCCCATAGATTTGTCTGTGCATCAAACGCAACAAAAGCATTTCAACGTCTCTCAAAAACCTCACACTAAGACATTTGCCGATTTGGCTGCAACTTTACTCCTCGCACTAACACAGGTTTTACTGCAAGACGCTTTCACAGAAGCTCGGGGAATCTCTCCAAACAGGATTCTATGCCTAAACTCATTCATTTAAAGCACGTAGGCATGTTACTGGGGTTACAACAGCAACCTGCCTGGGTTGCTACACTATACAGGAAAGAGTACAAAGTAAGAGATTCATCATAATACAGTTTTATCTGGCCTATCAACACAATTCCCAACTTTCATTATAAATTGTAGCATATATATATTTATAACAACTTTATTTGCATGTCTTTCCTTATGCCAATGTATGTCCATGGCCTAACCAATGTACAATTTATTAATGAAGACTAAACAACAGCCTAACACATCCTCATTTGGCCAAACAAAGATGTAATTAAGCTCACAGGCATTGCAGTAGTACTAGTTAAAGGAACAATGTGTAAGGACTGGCTATGTGATCCATACAAACAGGGACAGTGTCTGCGTGTGTTTGTGTGTATTTGTGTGAGTCAGGGACATAAGAGCCAGAGGTAAATCACCTAAAAGCTGCACTCAGATCGCGTCGTCATGCAGCCGCCGGGTTAAGATGCCTCTCTGGCCGGCAGCTGCTGCAACAGCTCCGGCACGTTGGGGCAAAGTTGGCTAATACGACACAACACAACCTAATAGTGTTGTGTGGATAATAAAGCAACATATTGACAGTCCTGCAGAGAAAATTACAGCGGCACTACGCCTGCAATCACCACAATTACTGCCAGAGTCCCGGGGCCGCGTTAGTTCACCATCTCATGTTGGAATGAAGGCGAACTGGACACTATAGTGACTCACCATCACCCCTAAGCTACACAGTGGTGTTATGAGAAAAGACGGGCCAGAGCTAGCTGGTTAGGATGCGCACTTCAGCTAAACGCTGAATGGACCGCATTGAGTGCAATCTTTTAATCACTCCAATCACTTTATGCACAAGTGTACATCCACCCATCCACACACATCGACACGCTGATGGCAGCGGCTGCCACGCGAGGTGCCAACCGCTCATCAGGATGTAATCTAATCTCATCTCCTCTGTCCTGGTTGCATCCGGAAGCTGCCATGGATCGCTGCCACCTCATCCTCCACATATACCATAAATCCATATAATTCTGTTTATCCCATTTTATGCTGGATTCTGCATTTCCTCCCTGTTCAAATGTATTGTGTTCTCTCCTGTAGACACAACATCTCCTACATGTCTATTTCCAGTGGAAGAGGGATACCTAAGCTGGTTTCTTCCGTTATATTTCTCTCTTTGAAAGACATATTTTTTAGCTGTAAATTCCCCTGAGGTGAATCTTTGATTTCGGGCTGTCCAAATAAAATTGACTTGATTTGACTCGTCATCTCATCAGAGAATTTCACACCCCAATGGAACGTGCAATCAAAAAAAATAATGAATGAAATTGTCCCATTATGGACATCACGGTGCACAGTGGGTAGCGCTGTCGCCCCACAGCAAAAAAGATCACAGGTTCAAGGACTGGGACTTTACTGTGTGGAGTTTGAATACTCTTCCCAATGTCTGTGTGAGTTCTCTCTGGGTTCACCAGCTTCCTGCCATGGTCCAAAAACATGCTTAGGTTGTTTGGGTATGAGTGAATGGTGTGTGTGCCCCACCACAGGCTGGTGACATGTTTGGGGTGCACACACTATATATATATAAAATGGACTGACATTATAGATATGTTCTCTAGTTTTGCGTATCGCTATATTCATGACACAATCTAATATAGGACACAACGGTAGATCTGATATAGTAATAAATGCTACAGAAAAGAAAAAACTGGGCTATGATTGTAAGTTACAATAAACAAATGTCAGAATACTGCATCCATTATTTAACAAAACTAGGTTGGCATATTGTGAATGTATTTTACATTGCGATTCTATGCAAAGCACTGTTCATTTTTTTGTCAGATGAGACTAGTTGAAAAACAAAGATGAGATGAGTCTATGCCCTTACTGACTGTGACGAAAAAGAAAAAATATATATATACTTATATATATATATATATATATATATATATATATATATATATATATATATATATATATATATATATATATATATATACTATGTTAAATAAAAGAATTAAAAAATGTCACTTTTAAAATTACCACCCACAAAGTGCTATCACTGGACACATGTCACTTGTACAGTGGCTTGTACAGTGGCTATGTGGCCTTTGTGACCTTTTGCCACATTTCAGGCTTCAAACATAAAGATATAAAACTGTAATTTATTGTGAAGAATCAACAACAAGTGGGACACAATCATGAAGTGGAACACACTTTATTGGATATTTTAAACTTTTTTAACAAAAAACGAAAAATTGGGCGTGCAACTAACATGTAACTAAAACAAAAAAAAAAATACCAGTTGACTAAATATGACAAAGTAAATAGAAAAAACAGCCAACAATATTAGCGCTGTCTCAGGACAGGGGGATTCGTTGCTTCTGAGGCGTCACGCTGAAGCAGGGACATATTCAAATTAAAAACACAGTGTGAACTTTCACTTTAATGTTAACAACAGCCAGCAGCTGTATTTCTGTCTAACATGGTCACCTACTTCCACCGTGGTGACCCCCCAGGCGTTGCCGCCCAAATATAATTATGTGCTGAAATGTGCCCCAGCAGCAGATTCGCAGATTTAATGAAACGCACACACGCAAACATCTCATACACAGGGTCTCAAGGTGATAACAGGATTTGATGAGTATTGATTTACACAAGTCATTTGAAACCCTCCTACATATTGTACGTCAAAAGTCTTTTGACATCGCCGTGATTTATTTGAGATAAGGCTATCCATCACGGAATGCTCCAAAAATAAAGAGAAAAAGGAAAAAGGAGAAGAAGGAGGAAGAAGCCGAAAAGAGTTTGAGAAACAACCGCGTGCATCTCTGGGGCCGAAAGATTCATTACGCTTTGATTCCTATGCAATTTCCTCCTCTTCACAGTCTTAGCACTCGTGTGAGTTTTCCCTTCTCATCGCTATCCTCCGGAGATAATTCTTACTGGAGACTGGTTTGGAATTAATCCCAAAAAAAAAAAAAAAAAATCTGCATATCCTCAACAATTGTGGCTGCAAGTGCAACCCCCCCCTCCCCCCCCAGGAACACACTAACATCCACGGCACCTTTGACACAAACTACAACAACACCACGTAATTCCACAGAGTGCCCCTCCGACGGGAACGGCCTATTTCATATTTATACCTAGTGAGGAGATGGTGTACTTCGCTGCGCTTTTGAGCGAGAGATTTCCCTAGCCCCTCGCAAAAAAAAAAAAAAAAAAAAAAAATGCTGCCACCCTTTAAACATTCAAGTCATGGTTCAGTAAGGTGCCTGCTGTCAATTTTATTTATAAACCTCCCCGGCCTGTTCTTTGATTCAGACAGGCACTCTACCAGCCCTCCATCCACCTCCCGTATATATCGCCCAGAGAGATGCAGACACCACCTACCAGGCATCCTCAAAGGCAGAGGGTAAACACGGCTCACAACAGCACTTAATGCAATCACTGTGCAAGGAAACACACGCCTCAGCAACATCGGGCTACAACAATCTTGGAGGTGTTAAGGTGAATAAAAAAAAAAACATCCCGTGGCTTTAGAAGTGTATATTTCTTCTGAGAGCCACACAAGCAGAAATTCCTCCCCGCTTCCTCTCGCCCGGTGTTTCCGGCTGTGAAGGCGTGATGACTCCCCTGGTTGTAAGTTTGACAATAGCTGGTGATGCTCTCACAAACCAAAGTGATGGTTCCCAGCGTGGGAGTGCAAGAAAAAAAAAAAGAGAGAGAGAGAGAGAAGTCCCAATAAAACAGGCGCCCTGGAGGATGCCCGGGGAAAGCTCCTAACTTTAATTTTAATGACATAATGAGAGCGGTTGCATGCATTCCCCCCCTTTTCATTTTTTTTTAAATTTGCGGTTTCGCTTCGTGTGGAAATCTGAGACACGCTGCACAGAGGTGGCCATCACTGAGGATCTTGTTATCGGCTTTCTTTTTTTCTTTTTTCTTCCCAACAATGTTATTCCCTAGTGCACCCTGTTTATTACCCATGAAACCTGTGTTAAAGGTCTCATCTCTACAAAATGTTATATAATCCCAGCAATGACATGTTTTTTTTGTTAAGAAAGTTTCTCTATATTTTCTTAAAAATAAAATGTGCGATGGAAGTTACATAATACATCACTATAGCAGGGGTGTCAACAACGTGGCCCTCTAATCCATCCACTGGATGACTGTACAAAGAACAAAGAAATTGAGCGGTTCCTGTTTCTTTACAGAAATGTGAAGTCAATAAGACTTTATAACAACACATACAAATAACCGCACTGTAGTCACTCTGTCACTTCTTCACTGGTCACTTTTTCTCTTCACACACCCTGCACCTTAAGTGTGCATTAGCTATGTATGTGTACATGTGGGTATGTGCGTGGATATGTATGTCCATATATATATATGCAAATATGTGTGTATGTGTATGTACGTGCATGTATGTATGTATATATGCTTTGCTTATGCATACTTTTTTTCTTACATTTTTCTTACTATTTATTAGGATTTTCTCTCCATTCTATGTCGATAATGCATACTGTGTATGTGGATCATCAACAAATTCTGCGAATTTGTACATTGTGTTGTGTGTTTTTTATTTTTATTTCTTTATAGTTTTTTATCTTCAGCTTTATTTTCTTCTCTTTATCTGTAACGCTGCAGTAACACACAAATTCCCGTGTGTGGGATCAATAAAGTTTTATCTTATCTTATCTTATCTTAATGAGATAGGGATAAGGGATAAAATATTAAAAAAGCATTGATTTGTACATGTGTGTTTGTTCACGTCACATAAACAGGACTGGAGCAATGTGTACTGGTCCGGTCCATGTATGTGGCCCATGAGCTGAACTGAGTTCGACCTGCCTGTACAGCACTGTGTAGCGCAGCAGACGGTGCAGCGTTATCTGATCCAGTGCAGCAGCTGTACCGGAGCAATTTCCATTTCGTGAAGTCACATAGTCCATTCCTGTGTCCCAATTAGGGCAGGATACTCCACGTTGTGTATGTGCTGCCCCTCCAAACGCTGCCCTCTCTGCCTGAAGCAATCAGCCGGTGTATTGTGTGCAGCTGGCAGTAGCCATGACACTCATTGTTCAGGGAGAAGTCGGCGACTTTTTCTATTGCCATGTGCACGGAGTGGAGTCTGTATCTACTTCATCTGATAATCATGCTCTTTGTTGTCCAATTCATCTCAACTGGTAGGATAAAGGTTTTTTTCTTAATTCTTCTTTGTTTGTTTGGGGATGGATGCAACAGTTTGAGCTAAAGAATCTCTTCATCACACTGTACGTGTATGTTTGATTTAATTGTTCCGTTCAACGGATTTCACGTTTAATTTCTCGACACGTTTCTTTTAAATGTTGAAGGTATTAGGCACATTACTGAAGGGAAAGCAGTCGTTTTGTTATGCAAATAAAGCTGATTCGAAACACACTCATGTGAATCAGATACAAAGTTCCAGGAAACACAACGGGGGTAAAATTGCTCATTTTGTTCGTGGCACCAACCACTAAGCTGGGTGTTAATCTGTCTGCATAAATTCAAAGGGGATACTCCTAAACACGTCCTACTGATGACGGCAGGTGGATTGCTATAACAATTAGGCAAGACAATTTTATATTTATTGTTAGCTATTTGTGTGTGTGTGTGTGTGTGTGTGTGTGCAGGCATGCATCACTGCTTAATAATGGTTGGCAACATAATGAAGTTAAAACAAAAAGAATTTAAAGCATTCACCAGGTCTCTCAACATTACATTTTGTTTTCATGTTGGTTTCATGTCATTAAAAAGTCCATTTGTGTCATTTCTCTTTATACAAAAATCACTATTTTGTATGATTCATTGACACAAAATGGTGGTGTAAGGTGTAGCAAAAAAAGAAATTAAAACTATTTAATTCGCCTATAATATAAACCATTATAACATATAGTTGATGTGTTTTTAATCTTTTCTATATAAATATAAAACTCTTAGCAGAGACTTTCTCATTGCAAACTTCCTCTGACTGATGCAAGCTGTTTTGTTGTTTTTTTTCCTTAAACACAACAAAAACAAATTGACTTGGTGTAATAGGAGACTAACCTTAAAATCAAGAATTGATCTTTACCTAATCTCCTCTTTTACTCTTCAATTCGTGAAAGAAATGAATCATATCACGGCTCCATTATCAGAGCACAAACAAACAGGTAGCAGAAGTCATGTGGTTTGTGTGGGTATTAGACACTCCGACATTCTCTTTAAAGATGTTTTATTTAATCATTTATTAAAGGAAATCCTCCATGATGGCTTTAATTAAGACTTTTATGAAAAATGGGTATTCTTTGAATATCAAGTAAAATGTGAAAAAATCAAGAATCAAAGAAAAAAATACTACAAGTTGATTTGTTTACAGAATAAACATAAGCTTGTACTCTGAAAAGTTGAAGAACTAAATTTAAAACGCACACAGATAAAGCTGGAGCAGATTTACCAAGGTTTGTCCAAAACGTGTTAAGTACATTTAGAACTTAACAGCTTGAAAAAAGAAATTATAAAAAAAGAAATCATAATGTTCTTAATTTTGCTGGACCTTCCTCTATGGATCCAAAATTAAATTCTGAATTTAATGGAAATTTCTTTAAAAAAATTTAATGCTAAATATCATAGTCATATCCCGTTAATTGATGATGACTTTAAATCCATCTGAGATTCTGATCTCGCAGTTAATGAAATAAAAAGACCATTATTTTCCATCACGAAGGGCAAATCTCCAAGAATTGGTGCATTTACCAACGAGTTTTACAGCCGCTTTTGGGAACTATTTCGGAAACCTTTGATAAAAAGAATGCATCACGCAGGGAGAGATATGAGAGACGTGATATCTTTAATTCCCAATCCCAATAAAGACCTCTTATAAATAGGAAAAATCAGCATCCCATCCCTCTTTAAAGAATTAATTAGAAGATCTTGGCCTTAGTAAATGCAAACAGAATAAATACAAGGATATAGACGAAACTGTCGAAGCAAAAAAGTTATTGACTTACAGGAAAAACAGAGAGAGACAAAGGGTTTTCCAAGCCAAAATAGGTTTTAAGAAACTGCTGTAGCATAAAACCAATGCTCGAGCTGATTATGCAGATTCAGGCTCTTAGTTATTTATTTTTACTTTTACAAAGCTTAACAAAGGCACAACTGGCCGTGCATTTCTTTTACAGCCCCTCCAGGCATTTGATTCCGGTGATAACTTCAACATTAACATCTTTTATGAAGACAGTAATGGCTCACTTATAATTAATTTGAATACCTCAAACAGATTTCCAATTATCAGAGGCCGCCCTGCTTCTCCATTTTTTTTTATTTGTTTTAATATTGTTAATTAATTCCATCACCTTGATTAACCAATCTCCCAATGCTTCAAGTTCAAGACTGAACTTGTTTTAATGTGAATTGTTGCCTCTGCATGATTGTGGAAAACCATTTATTCAGGAATGTTTCAGTAAAATATTCACGATTCTACGTAATCAGGATTATGTAGAAGCAAAATTCACATAACTAGACAATATAGACATACAAATGAAGCCATCTTTAATATTTGACTTCAAAAAGGAACATATCTATGCTGGGCAGGGTTACATCATCTTTATTTATGAATGAACCTTCTGGATTTTATCCAGAGGAATTGATCACCTGAGGTTAAGTAGGAAGGGTTTTTATGGTTCGGGATTGTGTTCTGGGGATTTAATGTGTTCCTCCAGGGGTCTACGCTCTCCACATCCCCTTTTGTCTGTGTGTGTGTGTGTGTGTGTTTTTGTTTTTAGCTCTGCAGGGGATGTGGCTGGAGTCGTGACTGACTGCCCTTCCTTTTACCTCCGGCTGCAGCCATGTAGAAAAGATCAGCAGCGTCTGCGTTACTCTGCAGGATCATCCCGTCTCTTCTGGTGAACCCACATAGCGTTCACTAGTTCCTGTTTGCCGGCTGCTACTTTTAATTCTGTGTTTATCTTTTTTAGTAGCCTGTAACACAAGCCTTCTTATATTCGTCTTATTATTTCTAATTGCTTAAGTCATGTTTTGGCCGAACTGAGAGATCTGCTCGACTCCAGTCTCCTAGCACGGCTGATTAATAGGATTAATGCCTACGATCAGCCAACAGAATGCTCGGTATATTCCAAAAATAATTATCAGCCTTTTGACCATGGCAAAGAAAATTCCTAAACCCTTAAAAGATGACTTTAGGCAACTACGCTATGAGGATAATGTTTAGCTTACCAAATCACCAAACTTTTCTCTGGAGTAATACCATAATCACCAGATGCAAATCCTTGTCTTTTTGTTCCTTCAATGATATATTAACCATATTCTCAATCTTTTCGACAATGCTGGCAGTATTTATATATATTATATATGCTTCATATTCAGCCAGAATGTTCCTATTCCTTTCAGAGGAATTAATTATTCAATTCCACTTTAGTCAGCCATCAACTAATGTTGGAAGGATTGGAACTAATGGATAGAAAAGTGTGATAATAAGCAGCTTCGGCAAACCAGTAAAGGAGAAATAAAAAATGTGCCCAGAGGCAGGTCCTTCTAGAGAGGGATGAACCAGAGACGCGTTTGGCTTTTACCTCAGAACTTCTTCAAATGAGGCAGAAGAAGCACATTTCAACTTTTCTCGTTGCCAAGTATACAGCCGTCGATATTTCCTGCACGTTTTGTAGACAATTGTTTGTCTAAAACACAAAAACTAAAAAAGGGATAATTTAGAAAGTCACTTTCTGAATGTTGTGTTTACTCTTTTAACCTTAAAGATACGTTACTATGTTAACCCAGAAGATGGTGCTCTTGAATATCTGATTAACTTTGTTTAACACTAAATTATTTATTCACAGGCATATACTTTCTAAACCAAGATGTGTTCATTTACAACTACACTTTTTAAAATCACTTAGTCTTTAAAAAATAAATTAGTAAGATAATAAATCATATCAATGTATACTCTTACCAATTAGTCTTCTTAATTGTTTTTACTTTTTTCTAAACTAAAAATGTTCTTTTCTTTTCTCCAATATATTTCTTTTATATTATATGTTGTATTTTTCATGTGACTTTGAACCTTAAATGTGCTGACTGTGACTGTATTTATCATTGTATGTTTCATTGTTTGTTAAATATATAAAGACATTTAAAGAATAAATGAAAAACTGAGACACTTAGTTTCATCAACTATAACTGTTTTTTCGCCTCATTTGTACATTATGCTGCTTTGGAGTATCTGGAAGTACGACAGAACAAGTGTGTGAGTTTGAGTTTTAATCATGTTAATGTTTAAAACTGGACAGGATGAGCCTTGAAAAAACTAAAATCATGACCTGGGAACAATTTAAAGGTTTGACATTAAAATTCATCCTAAGAAACACACAGGGTTGTACCAAATGCCATAGCTGTCCAGTGGATGTTGAGATATTTGATAGTGCTGATAGTGAAAAAGTCTTCATCTTCATCTGGGAACCATGAAATAGTGTCAATCTATGGAGTCGATGTGAAAGTATTTCACCTGATAAGTGAAAACTGACCTGATGATGGCGCCAGAGGAAACGTACTGGGTCAGTCAGTAGAACTTATCCTCTGGCCACCATGAATATTTGTGCCCAATTTCATGCTCATCCATCCCGCGCTTGTCAGGACGCGCTGAGATTGCCATCCCTTGAGCCACACCGTTAGTGTGGCTAAAACCTTCCTGGGGCAAAGGGAAGAACAGAGCACACTCGCCACAACTAGGTCACAAGAAGTGAGCATCTGAGGAGCCTGCAAGACAAAAGTAGTACAGTCTTAGCGGCTCTACTTTGTTTTATTTCTGGGGCTGCAGGATATGAGAAACTACTACAATGCGCTATAACATTTTTCAGTATTGCAACGTTGATAAAAAAATAATAAATACATAAGTGTGCATATTAGCTCCACAGTTTCTATGACTTTTTGCTTTAATAACAAGGGCATAGGTTCGGTTTTAACTTTGGCAAGGACAGTTTTTTTTTTTTCTTTCCCCCAGACAGCCAAAGTAATTGTGTATGTGTACTTGCTCTCTGTGTCTCTCTTCTCTCACTCACACACACACACACACACACACACACACACACACACACACACACACACACACACACACACACACACACACACACACACACACACACACACACACACACACACACACACACACACACACACACACACACACACACACACACACACAGCCTCACTGCTGCATGTTTACTGAATATGCATTTGTTGAATAGCAATTCAAGCATTTGTGATTTCTTTGCATCTATAAATGCATAGAATCATGTAAGTAATCTCCTGCTCTGTTACACAGAAGTTGCTGTGAAGTTTTCTAACATCCCCTGAGATTCTGCCCTTCTTTCTTACTTTTTTTTTTTGCATGATACAGAGCCGACAGTCTAACAAATCAGTTGGACAAGCTGTGGTTAATTTAGCTTATAAATAATATTCATGTACGACTTCAATACGATACAAGTGGCAGAACATTAATGTCACATATACTATAATAACGCTTTTAAGCCACTAATGGAAGAGCGGGGGGTTGCCATTAAAGAGTTTCTTACACCAATTTCAATGATTAATGTTTGGATTAATTAAGGAACATTCTTAATAACTGAGCTCACTTAATCTTGTGTCAGGTTTCAACTCAGTGGAAGCCCGTTACAGTTAGGTTCTTCATGGCAAAAAGGACCAGATTGGTGATTCATTTTTCACCAATTGTTTAAAATATATCAATATGTCTGTGTAACAACCACATTAGCCAATACCACCCAATGCCTGTGAGTGTCCCCCATATCCATATCTCTCTTCATAGTAGCACAACGGTGAACATGCCCACACACTTGATACTTTATAATGAAGATACTTGAAATGTGCATAAATAAGTTAAATTTAATACAATCTTTTTTTCCCCACACTTTTTCCCCTCAACTAAGTCAATATGTTAATAGAAAAAAGAGCTGCAGAATGATCCAGTTTAAATGTCAAGCTCAGGCTGCAAAGTTACTTACATGATCAACATGATAACATAATGTGGGTTTATTTATTCATATCATTACAAATTACAGATATATGTAGACACTTTACAGTGTTCCATACAAGTCTAATACACAGGCTATCTCCTAGTATTTTTGCTTCTCTCAACCCAGTTCCTTTTGCTATATTCCTCATTACCTGCTGACAATTTTAACCTACAATAGTTATGTTCAAACACTCGTAGCTCTTTTTTTCCACTAATCCAATGCTATTATATGCTATTCAGAGCGTCTAGTGACTTAGCTGAACTGTTACCATTGGCTTCCCCCTCACTATTCAGTTCTTTTCCTTCATGTTCAAGTAGTGGATTGCCTCTCTTCAGACCTACCTTCAGACTAATCGCTTTATATTTAATAAAAGCTATGGCGTTTGTTGTATGAAGACATCTATAAAGGGGTTAGAAGGTCACACAATGCTTCATAAGGTTTAGTCTCTATTTCTAAGTATGTTATTGTATTGGACACGGTTTTATTTCAGTTGCATTACAGTATAACGGAGGACTATTTGAGACGTGTTCATCAATGACTCCTTCACAATGTCCGTAGAAAAGATAGATTGGCCATCACATTTGTTTGTGACCTCCGGTAATTTGAGGAAATGACAAGAAAAACCTTGTATTATATGGACTATTGCTGTACATGAGTTTCCCCACTGTGTACTGCGCATTCACATAACACCGTAAATTACATGAATGCAGCTTTAGAGCACTTCGAGCGAGGTTTCGCCTGTTAAATAACATATCCAATACCACTATATAAGCAAGTTTGAGAAAATGGACAACCACGAGGTAATGTAGGCAGATCCCATTGCAACTTGAGTGTTCTCGTACTGAAGAGCCACATATTAATCCCTTTGGGGCTCAACTGCCGAACGGGTTTTGGCATTTGAGTGGGTGTATATACCAGCAGAACACACACATCTACAGTGAAGTGGTTTCACTTTAAACATAACAATCATATGTGGAAAATATACCTCTCAATATACAGAATTTTCTTTTACATGCATATTAATGTAGTCTGCAGGGACATTGAATGTACCTGGGAACAACAACAACTGGCAATAAAAGTAGTTCGGTCAAATTTTTATCTATTCCAAAGTTTAAAAAAGGCATTAGTAAACTTAATTTTATTATAGATTGCCGATGATGGATGTGAAGAAACACTTTCATGCATCATTCTGCAGTGAGGACCTTTTCTGTCAGTGTCCATGTAGGATACCAGAATTAAACGTAAGGAAATGTGATTAATCTACCTCCGGGGGTTTCTATCAGCAGGGAGTAGATACTTCTCAATGTTACAGCTCCAATTCGTGATTTAGATTGTGTTCTCTCATATAAATGTGAGCTTGAAGCACAGCTAAGGACCTGGGGAGCGTGGTGCGCTTTGGATTGTCACGTCTGAATGTCAGACGATATGGGAAATTTGACGAGGGGTCATTCGTTATTTATTTATTTTTTTTCAATTGATGCATGCTTCCTTGATTTTTGGCAAATGCATTATATACAGTATGTTCTACTCAGCTTTGGCACGGTCTGATCAACAATTTCTCTTGTGCCCCGAGCAACATATCCAGAGTTTCCTTCCAAAACGTTGTTTTTCTTTGTATGACGTAATGGTCTATGGACAGGGAATGTTGTGTTGCTTTTTTAAAAACTGTAAAACCCATTGAGGCAAATCAGTTTGCAGCAATTTTTGAATTTGGGCTATACAAAAAATGACTTCTTTATCCCTTTAATTTTCTGACATGCATTGAATTATGTCACCATCTATCACCGTCTGTCTGCCTTAATGATCAAACCTCCCTAAAGGTCAATAAATGTGATTCAAATAGTGTGCAAGATTTTGCAATAAAAAGAAATTTGTTACATAGTTTTTCATCATCAAAGCTTTTCCAAACAATCGTAAACAGTGTCCACGGAGTACAAATTGAACTAGAAAATGTCCCCTGGGGTGATTTTGTAGGAGCTCTTGGGACCACTTCCAGAGTGTGTACATTATGAGTGCTTCTATGGAGATTTCAAACAAATGATACTAGTAAATGTATGATATTATATACAAGGCACACACTTAAAATAAAAATTTTCTTGTGTGTGTGTGTGTGTGTATGTTGTGATGACCTGCATTTTGCCAGTCTGATGTATCATATGTATAAGTGGGGCAGTGTTTAAACATGTTAATGAGCGCCAGGTGTTTGCTTATAAACCCTTATTAGCAGTGGCCTGAGCCTCAAAGGTTCCCATAGCAACTTGATCTGGTTGCCAATGACGATAGCTGAACTGCAGCTAAAGGCAGACAGTAATGTGGAGGAAAATAGCATTTTTCTCCGTCTGCGCTGGTCTCCCATTAGCGATGTGACTGATCAGAAAATAACAAACTATCTTTGCTGTAAGGACTTCACGAAGGGTTAAGTGTGATTTAGTGTTTCTACAGTAAATATTTTGTAGAAACTGGCAAGTTTAATGCAGAAGTCGATTCTTCCTTCTTTTTGAAAATCTTTATATTGGAGTAAAGGAGATGCGGCAACACTTTGAGGATGCCCATTTATTTTCAGTTTGAGCACATTGTGATAAGATAAGTTTTCTTATTCCCCTACACTCTAAGTGATGATACCCACTGAAGCACCAACATGGTGTCCTATAGGCTCCAATTATGATCATGTTAAAAAAATCATGTTAATTGATCAGTGATTGAATAAGCAAAGCATAAAATAATGCATTAACACACAAGGCATGTTTCTACAGTTTAAAGTCGATTTATTCATTTTTTTGTCCTCATCCCATTCATTCTCTATAATAACTCTTGATCTTTTTAATGACTTACATAGTGAAAAATTCATATTTTGCAGATAAAACGAATGGCAAACCGATCCTGATTAAAAAACACATTTACCTCCTAAAGCTGTAGAATGAGTTAGGTGACAAAATCTGTGCAGAAGAGGAATAAAAGAAAAATCTTCCACAGCATAACAATAAGCTTACATGGCCATTTCATAGCTGCAGGGAGGAGGCTCAGTACAATTGCCTTAATAATCCACTTTTCAACATGCAGTGAAGCTGTTGGTATAATGCTTTCCCATTGACTTCCCGAAAACTACACACAACACAAAAAAATGATTTCATGCATTGATTTCTTACAAATATAAGATACAATAAAGTTGGAAAACCGCACCAACTTTTTATACAAACGGAAAAACAGCCATGTTAAGTGCTATGCCAAAAATCACAATCAAAACTGAGCTGTAGCTACCAATCACACACTGCACAAACCAGCTATAACAAGATACAGACATCAAGTCTCAGCAACACATTTTTTTTTGCCATTAAATAACTACTACCTACAAATCCACACCACATAAACAGGCGTCTAGAACAACACAAACAACACACAATAGTCTCACACTGTTTTTGGTCTTCAGCTCCAAACCCAATATTTTTCCCTAGAGACAATAAATAATGTATTTGTTAGATATTATTTTCAGCTGCCAATCAGGTGCACTTCTTATAATTACAGCAGCATGATGGATTATGGGGGACTGACAAAAAATAATGCACACTGATCCTGACTCACTGATGTATTTCTAATAGATTTGGTACAACAATGGAGGTGAATGGCACAGAGGAATAAGATATATCAGGGTTTGAATACACAAATAACCCCAATAAAAGATTAGTTCAATTATTTTGATAATTTAATAATAATAATTTATTACCAAACTAAATATTTTGAGGTTTGGTCAAAGTTAGGGAACATGGTAATATAGTAAAGTCAAATTTATACTATATAATATACTATATAATAAGCCCATGTGCAGCTCTTCTGGATATTTCCACCTCTACTCATATCTATAATGCTTTTTTAAATCATGTCGTACAGTGCAAGCTCCCCAGGTGATTTCTTTACGGTGTATGGTGTTGATGTATGAGTGATAATGCTTTTAAAGATTAGGCTACTTTCAATCATTGTAAACATTTTAAAGCAGCAAATATCATGACATTTAAGCGTGACATTTAAGCAGCATACCTAAAAAATATCTGTAGTTATAAACTTGGCAGGACAGAGGGAACTCTCCAGGAGAAGCAGAATCAAACATATCTTCTGGAATAAGCCTTATATGAAGTAGCTCTGATTAAGATCAGGATTTATTAGGACGGCTGTTTTAAAAACAGTTTTATTATTTTTTTGTTTAACCTGGTCTGACCTTTTGTACGTGTAGAAGACATCAGATCCTGATGATGATTTAAATAATCACTGAAGTTATGCTGCTGTGCCTCCTGTGCAAATGTGGTATTTGGAAAAAAAAAGGTATTGGACAAATTAGCTTAATGGTAACACATGGCTACTGTTTTCTCTGCTGTCTTTTTTGGACTGGCACACACGATGGGAGGTGGTGAGGTTTGGCTGTTTGAGCTGGACGGAGTGATTGGCTCTCACTGTGGACAATGGAGCCACATATTACTTTGTTAATGTAATCAGTCATGTCTGGATACAATCTGGATACCAAACACACGTAATGCACGGTTTAAAGGGTGCAGTCAGGCCACACAGTTTCTCAATGCTATTATTTTTCCTTATTGTTAACTATGTGTTTTTGTTTATGACAAAAATCTCAAAGGAACTCTCTGGGATGAATAAGGTTAATAAAAATAATTTGAAAAAACTTGTAAGGCCATCAGACTGCCTTGTATAATAATTGTAAACAATGGTATGTGTTGGGCTTTGCACAAACAACCAAAGGGCAACCAGAGGACTGTCTCAAAAAAGGAAACACTTTATAAATACAAGGTCGACGTTGAATTATTAATAAAGCGAGTGTGTGTGTGTGTGTGTGTGTGTGTGTGTTTGGGGGGGTGCTTGCCAATTCATGCTTTGCAATTTAGGCAACCATATTTCATACATACTTTTGTGTATATCCTTTTTTATTGTGTTATATTGTGTTCACTATCATTCAATTTGAGAAGCCATTAAGCGTTTCCTTCAGGAAGGATCCAAGATGCAACATTATTTAAAACAGGCCTTTTTAATTAATAATTCACAACTTTGCATGTTGGACAAATTATCTTGACATGAATGGGTTGTATCAGGAAGAGTTCACAGCGTGACCAGAACAGCACAGACATTTCATTATAATGTTTGCAGGCTTCTCACAGATGTATATTGTTGGAATTGTAAGCCAACCATGGAACGAAATCCCTTGGAAAAAATATAAAATAGCCCCGACTTGGATGTATTTGCTCAGTGATGCCTCAATAGCATTTACTGCACTCACAGATGGCTGCTCTCCTTTAGCCTGAAGGAACATATAGTCAAATTTGAGCTGCTTTTACAGTAAATATAACCCAGTGAGTTGGCTTCAGTTGTATTAATATTAGGAGGGGAGTATATTTATTTCACGAATCTCTACATATATGAACTCAAGAAGATGACTCAAACCTCACAAATTATAGCAAAAAAAAAGTAAAGTCATTTTTCATTTCCGCATTTCCACTCTGCTATTTCTGGCGTAGTCAGGAAGCTCAGTCATGTAGTAACTCCCGTGCTTTTCCCCATGAGAGGGATGATGAGACTAATCCAGGACCATTCGATCAAATGAAACTTCTGAGTCATGCAATTTTTCAACGTCACATTTCTTTATGCTTGATCCATGAGGTAGGCTCATCCCATTGGCGTCATCTATCATCATCAAGTCTGCTAGCGGGCTCTCCTGACCACTGAGCAGTCGCTCTTGTGAGGCGGATGTCTCTGAGGAACATCTGTCAGTCAAAGACTCGCGGAAGCTTTGCTGCGATTCCAGCTTCAATCACCCTCGAACTTATAATTCTCATATGCTTGAATCTAGTCCTGAAGATTTTTATAGGCATGCATGCAATTCTGTTGGTATTTAGGTGCATACATGCTAATACAAACTAAAAAGACTCATGCACAAAAACTCTTGCACACACTTTGACATTTTACATGCCAGTCACTGATGTGACTCCTGTGCCAGGTTTCTTGAAAGCACAGCTCCAAGCCAAGATTTGGAAATGACACACTTGAAAGCTGGGAGTGTAAACATAAATTCTAGTTAGCGTTGGAATTTGCGTTTGCTGAGGTGAGTGGACAGCTTTAAATGATAAAAAAGCTGCATTCAAAACGATTTGTAAGATGCAAAAAGAAGCTAATTAATTCATGCAGAATAAGACTTCTTCAGGCCTTTGAAGGTGCACCAGCAGCAGCCTGTTCTGTCACTTGAGAATATGTTTCAAGCGACTTTGAAGGCTAATCAATGGCATGTGCCATTTAAATACAAAGACCTTTGATTTAAGTAGCCAAGTTAGCAAGAAATATCAAAACATGCCAGCGCAGCTTACCTGGACGGACAGACTTTGGGTCCTTGAAATATCAATGCATCAAACAGCTGCCGATGGAGTGTCGACAGGAAGGCTGTAGCAGGGGGAAATCTGGAGGTGAGACGGTCTCCTGGAGAAAGGAGGGACAGAACGGACAACAGATTTTGGGATGTTTACGGTCACCAAAGGTTGAGCACTATTCAGGCATGGAAGATGACAATGTTAATTGGGGTCACGGCTCTGGGACCTCCTCTCCTTTCAATGTAATTTTCTTTTTGAGATTGATTTGTGGAGGAGGAAACCGGTACAAATGAGACAATTTTTCCCTCAGAGACTGAGCAGAGGAGCGGGAAAACTGGGATTATTTCAATGAATCATTTCAGTGCTTACAAACAATACGCAGCAATCCTTTTTTGCCAATAATAATAATGAGTATTAGTTGCCAAATTGCACACACCATGTCATTAATCTGTTGGGCGCTACCCTCAATTACTCCATTTCCTCCAAGGAGCCAGGGACAGACTGTGGCCTTAACTGTGGTTTCACCACATCTATAATTAGACAAACAATTATTCAATTCCATGATAATCACGGTTGCAATGCTGTAACAAACAAATCCCACAACCGATCTGCACATGCGTTATCCTACTTGCTGTTCCATCACCTTCAGAGTTCATTTGGGGATTATGAACTTAGCTCATAGCACATCATGCTCCCTGATGGTTTATGGAGATATTTCAGTTGTTTATGTTCACCATATGGTTAGAGCAACGTTGGGGACCTGGGAACGGGGTTACCTTCAAACAGGCCTCTACACACAAAAGTCCCATTTCATGTTTGCTTATGTGTTAGCAGGTATGCAGAGGCTTCTTTTGAGTGTTGTTTTAAGCGATTATGTTCCCATTATTCAGCAGTGGACCATTGAGAGGAAACAGGGGACATTAGAATTACAGTATAAGTTATACTTCTTTTCCACAGGGCCACACAGGACACCTCAGAACCTACTATTTTTAATTATTTTTATTAAGGTCACTTTGAACTAGAGTGTGACATTGTCTCATTAACTACAACTACCCTGAAGTGGCTAGTATCGTTTAATCCGTCTTCATTGACGTGAGCTGGATCAGAGAAGATGCGTTTGCTATTTAATAGATGCATCTGCTGATCTTCTGTAGGTTTTATTTTCAACAAATCCTGTGGAGAATCTCAAACAAACAGTCAAATGTTCCCTTAATCAAATCAAATGCTATATCGTGTTACTTTCGTCCAATAACTTACTTACTAACTATAATATCAATAAAGCATCAAATCTGTATTAATCCAGGTCTGAACAAAAAATCCTAAATAAATACATTCATCGTGTTTGAGTGAAGTTCAGTAAATATTACGTGCCTAGTGTGGGTTCAGGAAAATGCTGAATCAGGTTTTCAAAACAAAACTATATTAATCATCAATTTTTGTGGGGATTTTTCTTTCCTGTATAGGAGTAAATTTGTGGCTGAGTGGCACCAGTGGGAACATCGCAGTACAGAGACATGCTGGTTTGAGCTGGCAAAAATATAGGATTTTCTTACTCGTATCCTTTGCATCTTATTGAATCTTTAAAAAAAAAGCCTACAGGCATTCTATTTGTGAACCATGATCAATCAGATTTCTGCTTATTTCCAAGGTACAGACATTGAAGAGGAACATATATCCTCTGATCTGCCTTGCATCTCCACTTAATGTCAAGTAGTGCTGACAGTGTCCAGATGTCTACACAGTACTCACGCCTGATTGCCTGAGACAAAAATCAGCAATGAAAATAGATGCCTTCACCAGTGTACCATCCAGATCAGATCGGAGTTGGAATGAGCGAAGAAAAGGCTGTTAGGGAAGTTAGACAGGGCCTTTAAGGTAAACTGCAGGATTGTATCTGTTCTCACTTTATGTATTCATTTCATGTTGTTTTGGTCTTGCTAGACTTGCAGAGATCCTGTCTAACTAAGATTTGAACAGTGCATGGTGATGTAGCTAACAAGCGCAGTTGTTCCTTCAACATCGGTTGCTGTGACAACCGATGTTGGTTGTCCCAGCAACTGCATCTTTGAAGACAACTGCTTCACAGAGAGCACAAAGGTCAGTGCTCAGATTTGTAATTAAAACTGAAGGATGGGCTGATTAAGGCAATGTTTTCTCTCTACCGGCAGCTGATGGCATAAAAGTCTTATTGATAACCTTGACAGGGCTGCGATGACACTAACGCTGCCACATTCACAGCAAGCTGAACACACAAACACACACACACACACACACACACACACACACACACACACACACACGTTTTGCATAATGGCCTAACATCGTAACGCTGTCAAGCCTGACATGTTAGCAAACTTCTGATTATTAAAATATCCTGCAGACACTGAACATTAGTATTCATTTAGCTGCGTTTCTGACAAATTAATGTCCAATTAACTCATTTGGTCCACCCTTTGTGTGTGTGTGTGTGTATATGTACACACAAGCGTCCATCTCATATATAGATATAGATATATATAGATGGATTTTTACCTTGCTAGATGTTAAGCAGTGAGACGCTAACGGTTTATTTGTTATTTGGCAGGTAGAGGACGGTCGGTGGGTTTATCTGTGCTTTGAAGGTGAAAACACTAGAGCAGAAACTGAAATGTAAGCTGATGTAAGACTTGAAGGCCATAATACCAAAACAAAGAGCAATGAGTTTGCTTTCACATTGGCATTTGACCCATTGTTCATATAGAAATTAGAAATGTGAAGCTTTAAAAAAAAAAAAAAAAGCTAAAGACAGTGCACTGCAGAGCTAAAATTTGAAAAAACATGTTTTCTCCAAATTTAAGGAATAATTGATCGGGACTTTCCATTAACACAACTGGTACATTTTAATTTGCAGAAGTGCTAATATGGACCCACTTCTGTCTACAAACCACTGAAACTGGAGTGCATAATGGAAAGAGTGGATATTTTGTTTTAGTTTAAAATTGGATGCAATTATCCTGCTGTTAAAAGAAAGCAATGTAGGACTCCAGCTGAGAAAATTAGCGAAGCAAGCAATCTGCGGAGGAACTGAAGAAAGGATGGGGAAAAAGTGCACTTTAAAATTAGAACATTATCATTAACTTTAGAAACCGGCAACAATTATCTTATCGCATCCATAAACAAACACTACCTCTAATGCTCGGAAGCCTGTCACTCCAGCATCTGGTTTGGATCCGTCGCTATGAGGAGTGACTTCTGGACAAAGGAGACTAATGCAGAACTGCCTCAAGCTGAAGCCGATTCTGTTTTTTTTAACTAAGGCATTTTTTAAAGCTGAACAATGTCACTTTTGAAAGAAAGAATGACACACAGTCTCCCACTTACCATTGTGCCATTGCTCAATTTAATACTCTAATGGGTTTTCCATCTACAATTGTATTTAGTTTGATCTGACCAGTCTTATTTTTTTTATTTGCAGATGATGCTTCTGCTCTTTACTTCCAACTTGTGGTCCCATCGTGCTCAACCATCAAGATCACCTAATTATCTCTTAAAAAAAAACGACAGATTTTTCCCCACATCCTTTAGCCTCAAACTAATTGTGTGATAAATATCCCTCAGCATGTTTTAAAGCTTCTTTGTCCTGGTTAGGGTGTGATGGTGTCTTTAGGAAGAAATGGGTTGCACACATGGGGATAAAGCTGGGCACATTTCAGTTGCAGGTGTGATTTAGTAGATTCTTGATGGGGAATTCTACTGTAAATTTGTAAATTTGTATGCATTTAGGGCCAAAACCAACATTAAACATTGGTATAATTAACATTATCTTCACAGCATCCTGACACGACACGTTCACTGACACTCTGGAAATGTCAGCACTTCACCAACCACAACCACAGATTGTCTCTGAAATAAACCAACTATCTATGGCACTTATTACAGTCCACAGCAACCAGAACAGTCCTTCACAATATTATCATCGTTCGTCCTCCTATCTGGAATCAAACCAAAATGGTCTGTACCATACTCCAAAAATAAAATGTAATTAGTGCATCTGTTTTTTCCAATTATGGTTTTTATCAAATGTTTTTGCTGGCTTTATATCTTTTTATCTATAAAGCAAGCAGTGTCTGTCAGTCTGTGACTCGCATGTCCCTCTGACTGTTTGTCAGATCAACATCTTTCATATATAGCTTGCACATTGCATGACGGTGTGTATCTTTTTTTTTTAAGATAATTACTATCACTATTATAATTAAAAGTTAAAAACCCATTGGTGTGCTGCAGTAGTGTAGGAGTAGAGGACTTTTCCATTTAGAGCCTTACTCTACAACAGAACCCATATTGAGTCTTCACCAGAACATTTGTTTGCTGCATGTCCCCCCCCAACATTTCCTGTCTGGCTACTGTATAATGTATAAAGCCCATAAGACTATGTAACAGTCAAACATCCTTATTCAGCCATAAACATAAAAAAATCTACCTAGGCTTCCACTTTTCTGTAGGAACACATATGGGCCTACAGGCACTAGTTGGTATAATCGTAGAAAACTCCTTGCAGGCAAAAGAGGACATTTACAGATGGTGTTTTTCAGTTGTTCAAAGTCTGAATTACTTGTATTTATTTTTACTATTATATTACTTCAAGTACTGCTTGCAGGTTTAGACTGTTTTTTTTTCTTCAACTACAGATCACTGAATGTTAGACTGGCCTGATCTATACATGGTTTATCCCACATGAATTTTATAATTAATAATAGTCTACTATATAAAGTTTGAAATAAAGTTTGAGTGTCGTCTTTGGTTATCTTAGCTCAACCCAAGTGTTGCTGAGCTGCAAAGCTCTTGTAGTTTGCTGCCAAGCCGTAAGAGGCGATTTCCAGGAAATACTGTTTAATCAGATATTCCTTTGTGATTAAATTAACAAATGTCGCCCACTTTTAAGTGTCGTTGCTTAAAACGATTCTCTCTTCCATTCAATCGTTTCATTTCTCTCCCTCCGTGCTCGATTTCCGTTCCCGTTTCTTTCTCACTCAGGGCGGCCGTGGCACAGAAGCGAGTCTTCCGCCGATCGGAAGATCAGCGGTTCGATTCTGGGCTCCTCAAGTCCACATATTGAAATAACCTTGGGCAAGATATTCAGCCCCAAATTGCTCCTGAGGGCTGTGCCATCAGTGTGTGAATAAGCATTAGTCACATCCTGCTGCATGCAGCCACTATCAGCGTATGAAAGGATGTGCACACATAAATGTCTGCATGTATGCATGTAAAGCACTCTGAGTGGACCATTTAAAGGAGTTAATGGTGTTATCCTTTTTTTTTTTTATTTGTGCTTATATAATTCTTTAAAAGAAGTTTGATGAGAAGTTGCTGATTAGAATCTGGAATATGGATTTCCCGGCACCTCAGGATATTATATTGACCCCCTGTGAATGGGTATGAATTCATTTTTCTAACACATACTTGAATATAAATGGCATATATGGAAGCATATTTGCAATATTTGTTTATCCTATAGCTGTTCTTCCGCCCACTCATTGGTTTTTGCCCATTTACAGTGTCAGGCAATGCGTTTAAATGCTTAAGTTTAAGTGTGTTTCGCTCAAAATTAAATAAATCAAATAGGGGTGCAATCCTTCATGTGGTCTCACCTTTTCGTTTCAGCAGGTTTATGAGGCCAGAGATATATGTGTAACTCTGTCACCTTGTAAAAAAAACTTAATGCAAACAACTTACTATGCTACTGATTTTTCAACTACAGCAGAGAATCGGATACAGATTTCCTTTTCTCTCTCCTTCTCTTTTTAATTAATCATACTTGCGGGTCCCACTGTGTAAAAATACATTGAACCCGTGCAGCGCCGTTTTTTTCTCTTCCCTCTACACTGCCAGATTTGGCGGCTTCAGTCTGACCAAGGCGTATACACAGTGAACAAGAAGAAATTCCAATCACACTGTGCGTTAATCTGACTATGAGAAGTCCAACTTGGTCTGATTTCAATCTGATTAAGTATATGTATACATGCATTTTGAAAATCCAACCATCGTCAGATTAACACAAGATGTGACTTTCTTGAGTGTCATGCCCACAGTTGAAGGTTATCTATTGTGTATGACCATGCATGTTGCTGATCAGTCACATAGTATGAACAGAAAAAAACAATGCAGAGTTTTTACATGAACAACACAGCAACAACTGAGCAGGTGTTGCATTTCATTTTATACCACGATTTATATGTCCTAATTTGGGTTTTGAGGAGAAGCCGGTTAAACATAATAATTTAGGACAAAGACAAAGAGTGTTTGCTGCTAATTCCAATAGCTCTCGGTTAAAAATGCCACGTCAGTGTAAAGAATGATAGCACGTTGCCCTTTTGCATTGCTGAGGGAGCGGAAGGCAACTCATGTGTGTCACGTTGTCTTCTGCACGAGCAAATAAAGGCTGGAAAACAATTCCACGAGCGCTCTGTGCCCTATCCGCATCTGTTACACTTACTTAACTTTGTCCATATCTGACCCGCACGGCACAAACCAGACTGATGACAACGATGGAAAATGTTTGCGTGAAGTTTAATGCGCGAGTCACAAATAAGCGCTTGCCTTGAGGTGCTATTTCAATTTCACAACAGGCATTGGCAGGTATAATAGTCGTGATGACCCTCACAAGGAACTCAAAGGTGAACCTCATATTGTGCAGGTATTCAAGGTTAAGGCAGTAGATTGCATCCATTAATATGGCAAAGCCTGCGGGCGCATTTCTGAAATAACGTAGGACAATTCTCCGCTACCGCAGTTAAAGACTCCTTAAGGAAATGCAACATGCAAACTGTAGCGTACACTCATTTCACAGGGAAAGCTGTTACCTTGTACATTTTTAATGGGACAGAAACATTGTAGGCCATGTTTTGAACATGGCACTTCCATTTTTAATCAGTAGTAAAATATGTAATATATGTAAAAAATGGTGCCACGATCTCACTTTCTGCCTTTTTTTGCTTTCCAAGCATCACATGCGCATCAATAGTTAAGCATATCCACTTCTCCTTGTTTTAAAAGGTACAAAGGTACAGTGTGTATGATTCGATGTCATGCAACAACATTTAACCTACAATACTTGGCATATAATATCCATTCTCTAATACAGGCCATCAGCGGCCAGGTCGCTAGCAATGGTCAGATTGCTGTTGGTGGATGGATGGTTTCTAATACATGCCAGGGCTAATAATAAAAATTACATTTGAAAACGGCTAATTGAACCCAAAATATAGAGATGAGACTGTTTAGCTTATTACAGCGACACCAGAAGATTAAACAGAATTGGTGGATATTTTTTGGAAGTTAAACTTTAGAAAGGTAAGCGGTCTAAACCAACAAGTTGCCTTTTGTTAATGTTCTGTATGCATACCATAATGCATCTCCTCATATTTAATATGTCTAAATAGGCACAAAGTCTTTTCTTCATTCTACTGATAGTCCATTTTGCCCACATAGCAATAGCGGCCTGTCTCTCATTGTGGCGTTGGTCCAATAAAGGCTTGGGCCCTCAAAGCACTTGTGTAAGGCCGGGGGCTTTATTATACAAATTACGGTAAGCATGTTTAAATTAGTATATAATTCAATCAGAAAAAGCCCACTAACCAGATGTTTGGGAGTTTTTCAGCAATTATTATACAATAATTTGGAAACTACACACTGTACCTTTAATACTGGACCGTGTCCTACTTGTGGGTTTATAGTCCTGCTGCATCCAGTTTGGTAAATCTGTCACACTTGTTAATTTGAACAGTCACTGTGCTACATCAGCATTTTATGAATGCACACACACACACACACACACACACACACACAGTAAACACATCCAGCTTTGTTAAGTCACCCGTCCGTATACTACAGCGCTGTCATATATTAACAAGTATCACCACATACCAGTGTACTGTCCTATATACGTATTGGATTCAGTGTGCTGAATATTTATTTAGCAGACACTGTAGAATATTCACGTTATTTTCATAATTATAAGATATATGATATTTGATTTGCAAAAAAATTGTATATGCATGTGTTTATTGTTTATTATTGCATGTATTGTTCATAGTAGAATCTACAATAAAGAGATTCAGATAAAAAAAAAAAAAAAAAAAAAAAAAAACGGGTAGTTAGCGGCCACTTGGTTTATTACATATATGCATCCAAAGCTCTTGTAAGAGCGGATGACATATAGGAAACAAATGATGTGATATAAACTCATGTTCCGCTGATCAATAATTTACAAAGGGCTGATCGACACAGGGTCCAGATCCCGGGGGATCTCCAAGGTTAATGGCATACATGCATTAATGGGGCTGAAATGTTAGAGGTCTTCTGAGAGTCTATAACAGATAAGACGACATTATGGTTCTGTACTTCTGAATAGAGCAGGCTGCAGTTTATTAGAGCGATGGAGGTCACAATGCAAATGGCTCACAAGTACAAAATACGTACAATTAAGCATAAGTAATATATATATATACACACACACACACACACACAGCTCTCAGTTCTTGACAACAATCCATTCAAGAAGGCGGTTCGAGAAGTGATTTGTTCGAATTCTGAATCTTTTTTCCCCTTATTACAATAATAGAAACATTTTAATCCATTCCAAGACTTAAAAATATGCCTTTATATAAATTATTTTACACCATAAACTGCATATGTAAGTGAGTAGGTAATGTAATATCTGTCTCGCTTATCCTCGCTAACACTACCCCCCGCTAGCTGTTGCTCGTTTATGAAAATTACCAACAGTTTCTCAACTTTTCTCAATACCTGCGGCCTTTGTTTGCTAGGC
Organism: Eupleurogrammus muticus; assembly: GCA_036785175.1. Classification (NCBI taxonomy): domain Eukaryota; kingdom Metazoa; phylum Chordata; class Actinopteri; order Scombriformes; family Trichiuridae; genus Eupleurogrammus; species Eupleurogrammus muticus. The sequence goes on along the minus strand of JAYKQN010000023.1, from coordinate 6,035,044 downwards.
ACAGTCTGTCCTTTAGCAACATCACTCGCTTTAAGGGCGTCTTTGTGTTTTAGGATGGTAATACCATCCTCAAAGTGATGAAAATGCAGTCAGTTTTGCATTAAGAACAGTGAACATGTCTGCGTACAGCTGTTGAGTGCCTGCTCTGCGTGTGTATATATACATATATATCAAATTTTGTTGGTGGATTTGAGAAAAGTTTGTGCCCTAGTGTGCTATAGTAGGTAAAAAATAATGAAAGACTGAGACAACCAGGCATTGAATAGACAGAAGTTCACATCCATAGCGCAGGAAAGACGCTGTGTACTGTACGAGAGCAGCACAGGCAGAGAAAAGCATTGAAACGTGTTGCAGCAGTGTCTTTATTACCCCCAAGTCTAAAATAGGCCACATTCACAAGGCAGACCTTCATGCTCAATTGCTGCTCATATCCGACTATTTTTTTTCCTCCTCTCCGCTCTCTTTGTGGCTGTTTTCTTCACATCTATTCTAGGACGTAACCAATGTCTGACACCAATATTTGAACTGACGGCGCTGCTGAAAAGACTAGCGTGAAGAGCGACGGTAACAAAAGATGGCACGTCGGCGCATTATGAAGCGGTGCGCAAAAAAAAAAGAAAAAAAAGGGCACGAGAGCTCGCTTCTGTTTGGGGAAGCTGTCCTATTTCCACGTCGACAAAGCCACGATAACCTTATTCTATCATGCTTTTATTGAATCAATTTGTAGCTTTTTTTTTTTTTTTTTTAAGTTTCCTTCTAGGGTGTCACGTTGGAGGAGTTGTAGACTGAATCAAATTGCTAAACGGCGTGGCAGGCTGATTGGTTGCAGCAGGGTAACCGGCTTCATTTTTAAAAACGGCCGAGCACCGCCCTTTTGCACAGTGACTTTCAACTTGTTCCTTCCGGACGGAGGTTTATGGTCCCGTAGGTGTAGAACAAAGCGGTATTAAAAATAGCTTTGTTCCAGCAGCCATCACTCAGACGAATGAGACAAAACAATATTGCAGAGACTCTATAGGAGCAATGTCATTTTTTTTTTACCTGCATTTAGTCCATCTAATTATTTTTCTACCTAAACAACATGGGGACTAAATTACATATCCTGGTTGATTTGAACACATTCCACCCAGTAGTCTTAGATAAATTATGATGTTCACTTTAACAATAGATTAAATTGCTAAGGTGTAATGTGGGAGGGCTTGTTAGTAATAATGAAGCCACGTAGAATTATAAAATAAAAAGTCTGCAGCTTCCCTCGAATCTACGGAGCCTTTTAGTGTCTTCGGCTCGTTTTCCATCCCACTGCCCTCACTAACAGTTTCAAGGAGAAAGATCTGATAAACTGCCAGCGTTTCATCTGACGTCGCGCAAGAATACAGAAGTAGCTGGAAAAGCGGCGGATGGAACATTTAAAGGCCCAATGTGGATTCAGATCATATTGTATGTTGCGTGAATCCTTGTCTTTATTTGAGCGGATTTAACAAGTAGGAATTTAAATTTGCTAATTCAAATTAAAGAGTTTTTTTTTCATTTTTAGTTTTAAGTTTATTTATTTTACATTAACAATTAACAGCTATTCTGCTGTTCTTTAAAGATGATCCAATGACAATATCAGTGACCAGGGGTTCAACATGGTTTGCTTTATTTTTATTGTTATATAAGAAACAACCATGATCTCTTTTAACATGTACTGAAGACACCAGCGTTAATATATAATTTACAGAGTTAATTAAAATAGTAACACCGGTAGTGTTAAAATTAACTCCTTAATTGTTATATTATCACTGGTGATTTTTTGTACTTATAGGTACAGCTTGTTTTTTTTCTTTTATATATCCAGTCTTGCCTTCCTCTACTAGCCATCGGGGGAAATCGGGCGTGGTACGTTGCTCAAGGACACCTCGGCATGTGGACAGAATAAGCAGGGGACCCGAGCGCCGGCCTTGTGATTAATGGATAACCCGCTCTATCTGCTGAGCCACAGCTGCCCTTGATAATAAAATTGAACTCATCAGGTCCGATGCTGGGATGTGGGAACATGGTGACTTTGCTTGGAAGAAATCTCAAGGGGCAGGAGGCGCGAGTGGTCAGGCGATCGATGGTTAACACCGGGGATGATGTTGTCAGGGAGCCTTTCCAGACAACACTAATTTTCACAGTTTCTTATTTTTAACAACAAACCCGGAATTGTTTTTGAAGATAAAAATGAGGGCAAATGAGAAAATTATAAACTGGGGAATAAAACAATATCAGTAAATATCACTGATATCCACGTCATCCATACAATAAGAAAAATAGTTCAATATGACGTTGATAGTTTCACTCAAGGTTTGCATTAAAAAAAAAAAAAAAAAAAATCAATGGTGCTTCTTTCTCCTCGGCTCACAAACATATTTCCCCTGATAACGGATCTATCAGTGAATCAAACAGCCTCATTTAACAGACAAACACTGAATCAAGTTGAATATAAAACGGTTACATTAAGCTGGTTGTTACCAGAAAAGATAATTAAAAGTGATCGACTGATATGATTTATTTATATTGATACAAGTTCTAGCAATTGCAGCGTCTACCTGCCCCTACATTTACTTTTTAGTAGCACATTAAGCATAAAATGACAAAAATCATCAATAATTATGAATTTTGATCATTATAAATATTTTTTATTACCCTTGTATTTGCTTATCAAGCCATTGAATTAGGACCCTAGCATGGCATTACAGTACTTACTACCAAACTCATTTTTCATGGTGTGACAACACTGATTAAACTTAGGAACCCTTGGTTTGTGTTAAAATTATAACTTCAGTAAAATGCCGGACATGAACAGTACAGAACGCCAGGTTAATATGTCCTGATGCTACGATTAAAAACAGCTGGTTGAACTTAAAGAAACGTCATGCAGACTACGTCACTGCGTCCCTGGGTCAGAATTACTACCAACAGCTAGATGGCGTTGCTTATTGGTTGATAACAACCTTCAATTACCAAGACGCTAACTAGCCATTCAATCGATCGATAACCAACGAAGCGTTGCTACCCGTCCGACTACTTGCGTCCCGCTCCATCACAATTAGTTGTAGTGACGTTGCTGTTTTCCCCGGATCGAGCACAGGTTCATCCTTCAAAACCGCTCAACACACGGCGTCTATGGAAAGCAGCGTTTGTAGTTTCATTCGATTTAGGATTCTGTGGTCTTTCCACACGGAGCCTTTCTCAACCCGGGGAGGAGAATTCTACACGCTGCCTGTCAGCTGTCCCATGGTGCTTGGAGAGGGCTCATGGTCTTTTTAATTCCCAGCCAATCTTCTGTCCATCACGCCACTTTATCCCTACTTGAGAGCTCAGCTCAGGTCCACACGCTGTCACTTTCTGACACATCTCGCAGCCTACACCTCGACAATAGCAGAAAATATTGTCAGCCCGCCTTCCCATCCCCCCAACCCGCTTTCAATATGAACAACAAATCATATTCTCCAACTGGATGTAGGAACAGAACCCCGCGCCTGCAACCCATCCACTCTATATCTGACTATGTATGTGTGTGTGTGTGTGTGTGTGAGAACCACATATAAAGTGGGAGCTCTGGGTAAAAGTTCCCAACAGATCAGTCTCGCACTTAAAACGTGACCCGAGCAGTTTCCTCGGATGTGTCCCCCGATGAGGTTTCACGTGCCGGTAAATGAACAGAGGGGGAGGTTGCACAGCCCGGCAAAAGGTAAAGAAGCAACTTTTCCTGAGCGTCGCCGTTCTCTGGAGATTTCCATGAATAAAGGATTAGCTGCAAGCTGCGAGTCAAGCTCCGGTTCTTCCAGTTGCTTTACATATTTAAGGCTAAATTTTGCACCAGCAGAACATGCGGCTTAAAGTCAAAGGAGATTGTAAAATCTGTTTTTTTTTCTTTAAAAGTGGAGACGACGTAAAGGCTCTTAGAGCTCCAGTATATTCATGCACATGGCTGAGATTCCTGACATACATGTCTTATCAGGTCTCTGTTTTAAATGATGTGTCAAAAGGTGGTGGGCTAAATATGACATATATATAGGATATATAGGACATGGCACACGTGACAGTAACTGAAAATAGTTATTTGTAGCGTCAAGAAAGTCAAATATACACGCCACCATGTCGGACATATTCACAGTAAATCAATTCCTTTATGACGCCCAGATTATGAGCCGAGATCAGACCGCTTCCGGTGCGCTCAGAGAAAAAGTCAGCTCCGATTATATCTTCCAAAGACTAATGCCGGGGATAAACTGCCTAATCCATCAAACATTTAACTGGCTCAACCAGGATCTCTGCTGCTGATATCAACTTTATAGCATATGTACATAACTTCGATTAAAATGCCTCTCTGAACACCAGGTACACCGCTAACATGCTTTGGAAATTTACATGCCAAAAGAAAAAAAATGTGGTTTTCTTGTAATCAACGATCTTTCTTTGATGATTGGATCTCTGACACAACACTGGCTTTACACAGATTAGTGATTATCGATGCACGTTTACAGGCTGATGGGGTTTCATCCATACGAAAGAGGGATATGTCTTGTGTTTTTATTACCTGGCTCTGAGGCTGGTCTGAAAGATGCAATGGGCAGATACTATGGTTTTTAACCATGAAGTCTAAATTGAAATTTAATTTTAAAAAAGGGATCACACCGACATATAGATGTTATATTAGCATATTTTGGGCATATCAGAAATTATGATCAGCAATCATACATTTTGCTATCAATATAAATTAGTGACTTTAGTGTTGTGCACCCGACTTATAGAAACAGATACACAACATAGAAAAAAACAGGAAAATGCAGGATTTTAAACACATGTGGAACCAATTAATCCTTCAAAAAGACAATATTCACAGCAATCACTGCCAAACAAAACAGAACAGCAGGTGTTTGCTGCAAAACAATTCACCTTGTGCAGCCTCCACATAAGACTTTAAACAATGATGAACATTCGGAAGTGATAAATATTTTTGTTAAAACGTGTCTTACCATTAATTGGAGTCAGCTGTCGGCATGTTATCCACCATTTCCACCTTTCCTGACGCCAAATACTCGTTTCAAATCCCTCAAATCCATTTTTCCATCTACTCACCGATTTTATTCAGTAAATTGACGTTAAAATCAGAAAAAAAAATTATAGACACTAGATAATTAAAATAACGGAGCTAACATTAAACGTGCGGTTTGGTTTTGCCGCCTCGTGAAGCTTCACATTCACAACAGCGGAGCGAGCAGCAGCCAATCAGAAGGCTCCAACGGGCCGCGGTGCGTTCAGGTGCCCTCCAGCGAATGGTAAAAACCGAAATCATAGTCGAGAGCCCGGTCCAGGTGTATCGGTACCGCAAACTTTTACTTTTAAAATGTATTCCACTACAGCAGGGGGTAACCTGGTCCTGTAGGACTACTGTGGCTGCAGGTTTTTGTTCTTTTTTCCAACCAAGCAGTAAGATTCTACTAATGAAGGTCCTAGTGGTTCTTGTGGTTAATTAGTAGACCAAGCACCAGGGTTGGTGCACTACAGGTTACTGAAGGCATAGATTAAATTGTGTTTGAGACACATTTCATTAGATTCCTCAAGATAAGTAACATATTCTAAATACTTAGATTTACTCTTTTGAATATTTCAGAATTAGCCTGCTGTGCCCATTTGTTTGGGTCACTCCAAATAACACTTGAACACCTCGTTGTTCAAAGTTGCAGAAAATAGACAAATACATCAAATTGCGTTTCAAAATTTGACAAAATGATCATATAACAGTCCTTGTTTGAATATATATATATATATATATATATATATATATATATATATATATATATATATATAATTTTCAGGGTTTAAATCAATATAGTAAGCAACGAAACAAGAACAAACTCACAACCATTCATATAGGACCACAGAGCAATAATGCTGTACAAGAATAAATACTACAACCAGGATTCAACAGGCTTCCTCTGCCTCTGAATCACAACATTATTCACACTAGCGGCATCGATCTAATGCAAGTAATAATCAATACCTCCGTCAAACTTACCAAAGCTGCTCATCATTCCAAGACAAAATCCATCCTGGAGAATCTCGGCCAAACCGGCGTCTGACTGAATATCCATAATCTAGTGTTATGTGGGTCAGTTTAATGAGTCACCTATTTTCCAGAGAACTTTATCTCTGCTTTAAAGCAGTTAGGAGCCAATTAAATCTGCACTTAGTATATTAATCACATGCATCCCTATTCCAATTATCGGATCTCAACTAGTACCTTTTAGGACTTCTTCTCTGATGGCTGTGAATTGCTTGTTTATTTTTGGCGTCGCAATACGGCCGAGATGTTACTGAAATCTGTCACTTATGGATGTGCATTAAAAAATGAACATTTTACATCTTTTCCAAAGCAACGTCTAGGAGACTGGAATATTCAAAGCTTTTTTTTTCCTCTAATGTTGCTCTAGTGCAATAGAAGTTTCCTGCAGTAAAACAAAACTGCTGTTTTCCTTCAATTAGACATGTCAATGAATGTATCAAGCAAGCCAAAAAACACCGACTGATTGAACGATTTCAATGTGAAATTTTTATTGAATTCTCTTGTCATCTCACAGAGATATCTCACGATATTAATACAATGGTATTACATTAAATAGCAGATTCGGTTGAAGAAATCTTGTTAATTGTAAATGAAACGGATACATTTCATCAAGACAAATTCGAGACGTCATAATCAGATATTCCAACAGAAAATACAACCATTAAATAGGAATGTGTAAAGGGATTTAAGGTTTTTTAGGAACAGCACAAAACAAACCCTCCTATATGAGAAAGCACTGAGGTCGAGACTGATGTGTTTCATGTACAGTAGGCTATAGGGTAAAACACCTGAATACACATAAGAATCAAATAATGACATAGAACACATTTATAGCACTTCAGTCAATTTAAAGTAAAAAAATAAAGCACACAAAATAAACATGGCTGGCATTTCACTAGTCTCTCTTCTTTAGGATAAATGTGTTGTTTATGAGAAAGTCGCATATGTGTTGAGTCTAAAATGGGAAAAAAAAGCATCAAATAATCTAATAAGATGTATATAGAAAGAAAACTCATGAAATTCATAATATTACATGTCAGTGAACATCATTTACTTTCTCCTTTGAAGCTATATATATATATATATTCTTGGTATTTGGTATGGTGCATAATAATGTTTTCAACTTTGCATATGAACTCTCCAATTACTTTTAGTGGTATAATAAGTTCGTATGGTAGGTGGGTTGATTTTGTCTTTTAGTCCTCTACTTTGCTTTTCCTTCATTTGTTTTGTACAAAAATCCCCTCTCCACAGTCCTGTTCATCACACACTGTAATTACATAAAACGTCATTTCACAAACAAAATAAATAATATATATATAAATGACATTGTACATTCCATGTTGTTTGATAAGCTTGCCCTTATGCAAACATAATTACAATCCGTATGTTTTAAAGACAGGTTGACAACAGAATTGAACAATATAAACCTGATAAGGCAAAAGCAGCTTTTAAATTATTCTTCTCAACTGAGTTTGCATTTGTTTCCATATAAAGCAGAATATCCGAGTGGTTCTAGATACGTGCTTAAAGAAGTATGACAGTGTTTCTGTTGCATAAACTGGATGGTGCATGGTTACAGTCCGGCATCAAACTGGTGGTCACATCAAATTATACATGGAACAGCGGGGTGGTCAGACAGCTTGTTACCAGGAAGTAGAAACATATGCAGCTATTATCATTTTCTATTCCAAGTGGCTACTTTCTGTGATCTCTTTCAAATGGACTCAGAGATAAGAATTTGTAATATTCAATGTAAAAAAAAAAAATCCAATTTATATGGAAAACTATGGGAGGCTTTATTTTACAGAAAAAGTGGAAATCTTCCATCTTTAAATATACCCTAATTTTTCCTCAATGGTGCCTGAACCTGTAGCCGTTTGGCTTCTAATACAGCACCAGGAGTTGTACTTCTGGTTTGTATCGTCATAGACGTCACAGCGAGCCACGAAGCGTCTTGGAAATTTAGGTGGAAACCTCAGGTTTATTTCACAATGAAAAGACCAGAAATCCATCTTTTCATGTTTATCCAACGCATGCGTCCTGGGGGGGGGTTGCAGTGGTTTGAAAATAGGCAGATGATTTTTTCTTTCTCTTTTTTTTTTTTGTAACTGAGCTGTGAGTAACAGTCCAGCCACAGGTTTGTGGGCATTTGACAACCTGTCAGGACAGTCCCATCACCCGCACCCACATTAGATGCTTATTCCATAAATCTGCCGCGTAGACTATACCCTTAAACTACGCTCATTCTAATAAATACCAAGGCATCATAAGCTACAAACTGAACACAGAAGTTAGAAAAACCAGCACGAAACAGCACATCTTCACCGGGACTGGACACACGCTTCCTTTCGAGTTTAGGCCTGTGAAGAAAAGAGAACAGTTGATCTTAGGGGGAGCAATGCATGGTGGCTTTTATACGGAGGAGCATCCAGATTCTCAATCAGTCTCTCTCTGGGTTGCATTACACATTAAAAATGCCTCAAAGAACATATTATGGCAGACAGTCATGCTGATTTCAGCATGTTAATTTGTCATGTTGCTGTAATGCCACCTACAGGTTAAATGGCATCATATTGTAATGATGTATATCTGTTGATATTTGTATTATATGTTGGTGCAATTTGCTGAAGTTAATAGAATCATAAGACCAATGGTTGCATTAAGCCTGACCAAATAAGGAGCTTTGTCCAGGTTCACCCAAATATTTTATTGACTGCATATGTGGTGGGAAAAAGTTTGGCAAAAAAAAAAAAAAAAAAAAACTTCACATCAATTCCCATAAACAGAAAAAGGAACATGACCTATTTGGCGACCAAGGAACGTCACCGTGCAGAATTTAAAGTGAAAAGTGCTTCGTAAGTGGCCAAAATGGTTCCACTATCCACATTTATAAACGCTAAAAGGTTTTTTCAACTGTCAAATGTTCAAGCAAATGCATACATTTTTTTTTCTTTTTCTGAAATATCCTGCTCACACACAAACAAACATGAACGAAGAGTTTACCTTCTTGGTGGTGAATGAGATAACTGTCCTCTATATATTTATATATATATATATATATATATATATATATATATATATTAAGCTCCTCCGTCCTGCTGCAGCGTTTTAGCTATTTTAACGTTACATTCCGAAGCCCTCGTTCAAGCTACGGCGGAGCTGATAAACGCTATCAGTCACACGGCGGCTTAGTTACACGCGGCGCTCCCATCCCCGCCGCTCCTCTGCCTAATTTCCGACTCCGGCCATTTGCATGCTGCAGACTATTCGGTACTTACTGGACATCTTTGGTATGCGGATGGGCCCGCTGCTGGTGCCGTCTCCCCCCTCGGTTAGAGCTTTGATCTCAATGAGGTAGTCCTCCCCAGAGGGGATTTGCAGCTCCACGCTCGTCTTATTGGTTTCCAGTACAGCCGTCCGGCCGGGCCAGTTCTGGCGATACACAACCTGGGAGGACAACGGGGGAACCTTGGGGTTGACATCATCTTATTCAGCCGCAACAATCAGAAATTAAACCTCTGTGACCTCGTGGCCGTGGACATAGATGACTTCACTCGATATATTGGATTAGGGTGTGGAAAGCAATTGAAAAGTGCAAAAGTGGAAAAAAAAAAAAAAAAGATTTAGGTATGCAGTCTCTCTCTGGAGGAGGTAATGGAACCAAAAGGATAAAGGGAAAGTGACTTCAAAACAGCACGTCAGAAATCTCTTTTCTTACATTTTAGTGTTGTATAATTCAATTTTGTAAAAAGATTGCTGGGAAAATAACAACCTCTAATAAGGTTATAAAGTCTGCTAGGTGTAGGATGCATGCTTACTTATATCAACAATGCATTCCGCTGGATGTTTTTGCTAGAATTTATCTAGGAAGCCTGATTACCACCCAGCGCCAGCCTAATCCTCTACTGTAGCATGAAATCATAACAAAAGATACCTCCTGACACCTTTCATATAGATACACACACTTTACGATATTATACATAAAGACCAAACATTCCCCCGTGAGAAATCGCATGCGCCGCCACTCCCTTTAAAACAGAGCTCCACAAAAGCCTTATCATTAAATGAGTAGGATATCTCTGGAGAATAAAAATATGTAAATATCTTTATATATTTGTGGAAAGCACGATCAAAAACAGCGGGGTTTTCCACACAAGTATGCAAAGTGGATCAAATATGATTCATTGTACGACGTTGGAAAGAAGCTGAATTCCCCCCCCTGTGACACGACGCCTTTCATTTTATCACTTGGAACAAATCTTTTAATTTTGAAAGGCCAGACAGGGACAATCCATAATGCAACGCTGTGCCGTGCTGAGGTCTATCTTTCCGCCGCCACGAGAAAAGCCATTTATTGGGATGACAGCTGCCCAGGCTCTATTTGTTTCCCCCACTCCTGGACTTTCTGCTATTACTCTGTCAAACTCACCTTGTATCCCGTCACCTCGGACTCATTTTCCGTTGCCTTGACATGGTCCCAATTTAGCGAGATCTTAGAGTTGGTCAAGTTCCACTCGATATTCCCCGGGGGCCGACTTGGTGCTGCGAGACATATAATTACATAAGTAGGAATAAGTTGCACAAATAAATGCATAAAAAGAATGCCATCAATAGTACTCTCTGACTACCGCAGTCAGCCTTGATTTAATCATCGTGGTGTTGCGGCTTGAATGCATTTCATACTACATACAGTAGCCTGCTCTTCAACCTTCAGCACACTGGAGAAAAACAGAGGGCAGGAGAAATAGAAAATGCACGGTCTTTGATTACCGTTTCATTTCTGTGTGTGAAAACACGGCTAATACGGACGAGATGAAAAGGTCACCCCTGGAGTAGCGCGAACCGCTTCAGTTTAAGCACGGCGGCTAAAAGCGAGTAAAATAAAAATCAGTTCACGCGCCGACAGCGGCTGCGGGCACCCGCTTGTTGTGCCTCTGAAAATGTTGTGTCATTTGAGAAGTTTGACATGAAACCTCTCAATGGGGACGTGTCAGAGTTCATTCTTAATCAAAACGGCTCGGCATTACTAAAACCTTCAGTCCGTGGAGCAGCAATACAAGCTAAGACAGCAAAAAAAAAAAAAAAACGATGCGGTCTCTGGTTTTAAAGACCGCCTTAAAACAATACTCAGGACCTCCTGCAGACAGCTTCATCTTATTCCACTGGACAATTTATTGGACCTCTACCAGCCCAGTGTGGGCTTGTCCTGGTAGCTTCTTTTATTGTCAGCAGAAAAAGGTTCACATTAATTCCAGTTACATGTTAGCTTCATGTGAGGACTGAACCAGTAATTGAATTTTATCCCAAATCCCAGGATAATGATAAATATATATAAATAGACTCCCTCTAATAATACATAGCATATTGCATATTGCAATTGCAATAACTGTAAAGGTAATGACAACCAGCTGTTTTTCAGTTCACATGTTAAACTTCTATACTCTGAATCAGCCTTAAAGGTCCCATATCATGCAAATAGGCACTTTCATGGCTTTTTTGTCAAGCATGATAAGCCCTAGGGGCTACATAAAAGATGTCCTGAGCATGAAACCTTGCGTGGGCTGCCAGAACACCCCCCCCCCCCTCGCCACCACCGTCTCACACACCTTTTTTTATCTTCCGAACCTCAGTCGTGACTTTAAATTGGCAAGCTAAAGTTAGCAACGTTGAAGAGGCGCTGCAAAATAGAAGAATCTCAGGAACAACTAACACTGCACAACCTTCCCAATTAGTATAAGAGACTTATGCTTGATTTTTTTATGTTTTCTATTTTGTGATCTGTTTGGCTCCATTCACCACAGGCTCGATTCAGTGTGGGTCCAGGTTAGAGGAGGTCGGTTATCAAGGATGAACATGTCCGGTTGGATAACATTGTCTTGGCTCCTCGCACTGACCAGTGGCCAGAAGTAGGAGGGAGGAGAGAGGGGGGGGGCACAAATCACATCCTCACATAACAGACAGGGCGGCCCACTCACAATTTTCAGTTCAGACGGTCACGAATGAGATGGAAAATTAGAGACAATGCCACTTAAAAAAAACAAAACATAAAAAACACTGGAAGATGCTTCTGCATGTTGAAAATGAAAATGCAATGATCGTGTCTGCTGCAGACACAGAGGCCGCTCGCTGGCCTCCAGGCAGAATAGGAGTCACTGGGGGGTCAGAGTGACCACGGGTTTATTAACACTGACAAGTGTGACAGTGACGATTGTGCAGTAAATGAACCAGTACGCATCATGCAGCCACTGGCATGAAGTGACGCAGCACGTTCACTGAAGTACTGAACTGAGGTCCCATTTCGAGATTTTTATTTTTTATTTTTCTTGCACTTATTTTGCATGTTCATATTACTACAACAGACTATACATTAACGAGACTCCCTAAAAGAACCTTTAACAGACAGGCATGCGATAGATGATGTGTGAACAGGATGGAAACAGTGCATTTAGAACAGGAAAGTAGTCAAATAGAGTTATAATAACAGAAATATATGGATTCATGGTGTATGTGACATATTGAAGCTTCCAGGTGTCAGAGTCAGACCCTCAGGAGTCAGCCCACTTTTACCATTGATACTGTTGATGCCAATATATCTGCACTTTTGTTCAAGCATCATTTTGAATACAGGCCTTACACTCGCAACAGTATTGTCACGTTCTTCATCCAACACAGTGTTCAAAACAGTATTGTTAATACAGACCTTTTAAGAGTGGTACTTTTATTCAAGTTAAACGCTTTCCAGCACTCTACTCGTGTCTGTGATTCTGTCATTTTATAGCAAAATTCATGGAGAGTTGAAAATGAGGATAATTTGAAAATTCAAGACTATTTTCAAATACACAAGCTTTTAAGGCGATAATAGGTCACTAGGCACACTTATTATATTTGAGCTTGGACTGGAGTGTCTACTTTTTAGACATATTTTAGAATCTTGAGCATCATACACTAATATAGTGTTAAAATTGGACGTTTTCATATATGTTTATGTAAATGATCTAGTCAGTGCATTCTACTTCTCCGTTTACAGGATAAACATTTCAGTAATAGGTTGAGTCAAAACATGGGAATTCACCTCATTATTGATCCTGTATAGGGATCACTGTAATTATGTGGGGGTCTACTGGCCAATCACAATTGCTGAATAATTTGCATGCTATTATGTCATTCTCAGTCGGAATAAAGATGCATCTCTGCCTTTTACGGCTACTAGAGTCATTACAATATTGCAAAATATGCTAAACAAAATACAAAATTTACAAAAATGCTTGGCTTTCTAGCACTCATTTCAAATCAGGCTAATTTGTAATAAAGCATTAGTGTCTCTTCTGATTATGGAGGATATTTGTGAAAAAAAAAATTGTACTGCACATGGAAACGTTAAATAAGCGTTCTGTTCCATCCTGCACCGCATAGTGGAAATGGGGCATTATACGAGGTAATACATACAGTATGCACTGTTAGGCACCTTAAAAATAATTAGTGATTACTAGTTACTTCTCAGCTAATTCACTTAGTAACTTAACTAATCAAGTAACTCAATAATAGGGAAAGTAACGCTACGTCTATGTACATGCGCGTCTTCTTTGTCACGCCAGTGTAGTAACAGTGTGTTGGTGATGATAGCAGTGTTGTAAAGACAGAAAGAGTAAGTAGTTAGAACAGCGTAACTTGTGACGTTACGCGGCGTCCAGCGGCTCAACTCACGTGGTTTCCTGGTGGTGACGTTGAAAGCCGGGCTGCAGGGTCCCAGCCCGGCGCTGTTCTGGGCTCGGACTGCGATCAGGTACACTGTGCTGCCCCTCAGGCCTGACAGCAGCGCCGTGGTGTCGACGACCCGCGCCTTGTTGGCGTCGCTCTGCTCCGATCCCTTCTCCCAGAACAGAACCTGAGCCAAAGACATGGGCTTTACCACAAAGCGAACATGCAAAATAAGCGCTATCAAGCAATTTAAACAGAAAGTCTATGCAAAACCCTACATTTACAGCACGCTTCCATCTGAGTTTCACAATTTGCTCATAAAGAAGGGCATCCTAGAGGCATATAGATTGAAAGTACATAAAAAGAGGTTAGAGGATATGGCAGTGGAGCATGAAGTACTAGGGCACACACTTAGTGGAATAGTCAAGTTTACTTTAAAAGGAACTTTCCCCCCTTTCCACTTCACGTCGTAAGATATTCAGGGTTGTAAGTCTTTCGTATACTGAAGCCGTGAATCTATAGGGCTTAATTTAAAAGGCGGAGACAAAGGGAGTTCGTGCTATCTACTTATAGCTCCTGTAGGTCCGGAGGCGGTTCATCCCGCATGTTTAAACTACCGAGCGAGCCCGTATCTCGTAATCAGCCATATCAAAGCAGCGCCGGGAACGAGGAGTAAATGGATAAGGAGCTTGTCAGGATCTGTATTCATGGGGAGATCATTCATGACCCCGACACGAGACGGAGAATCCAGACAAGAAAATGTCAGACAGATGGGTTGGAGAGGTACTTATTCAATCGGCTGCGCACAGGTTTTCAGGGATCTTACTTGGGGAAAAGGCAGATTAGTAACAAGGCCTGGAGTTGCTGATAACAGATGATTCTACAGTGTTTCCTTTTTTTTTCTTCCCACCCCCGGTGTAATTATAGCAGTTTTACTTGCACTTGGGGAAAATACCTAAAATATCTGAGCAGAAGACATTAAACGTTTTAACGGCAGCTGCTAAGAATCTCGACGCACCCTCAAAGACGGATGAAAGAGAGAGATCTGAGGGGTCCTAAGTGACGCGCCGCATCTAAAGTCTTACAGAAACCGGTTGTAATGTGCAGCGTGCTGCCGTTGCAGCTTTTTAACAATAGCAGTGTTTGTTGCGTGGAAGCACAAAGAACGCGGCTAATGTCGTGTACCTGCACAGGCTATAAAGTAAATTGTTTGGAGGGGAGTTCAGGAGAGATGGAACGTGGGCGATTCATCAAAAAAAAGTATTAAAAAAAAAGTGTGCATTCCCTGGGGTTTCAGTGAACGCTTTCATTTCAAAAGATTTAGATGTGCCTAAATAAAGCAGAAGCAATAAAAAAAAAAAAACAACAACAACAACCAGCAACGTTTACAGTAGTCGGCCTAGAGCAGTGGTTCAGAAACTTTTTCACATCAAGGACTTCTACACTTACACAAATTAGACCACAAAACCCCATCAGATTTTGTCCCAGGGACCCTGGATGTTTTATTACAGCAGGTGTATGAAACCTATGACCAATAAGTCATATATTGTTGTAAATTTTAGATGGAATTGTAGTGAAAATTAATGATTCTTATTTTTTTGCCTATTTTGTACATGCATATTTGTGAAGTGTTTACAAGAGGACGAATCTTGGAAATTCTTTGAATCATTATTTGAATAAAGTCATTGCCGTGACATAATACTGTGATTTTTTTAATTAAACATTAGAATTGCAAATGATTGTGTTTGTGCCCCAGCTGGGGATCATTATATGAGGCAAATCTTCAATTAGGAAAAAAAAAGCATCCATAAAGTTACTATTTCTGTCATTAGATCATGAACATGGACCATATAAAACAGCATGAGACTGCAGACAGTTAATCACAGCTTAATGAAACAAGAGCAATGGGGTTGGCCCCGCCCCCATCTGGGCTGCCCCGCCCCCATCTGGGTCGGCCCCGCCCCCTTTATCCCTTTAGCCCATCTCCCTTGCAGAGTTGGTCTCAGCAGCTTGGATCGGTATTTGGAGAAAACTCTTAACTTTTTTTTAGTAGATTGTCAATAGGGGCCCACTTTATTTACTTCTTAAAACTCAGATCGAGGGACGCTGTAGGGATATATCTGCTGCATCCCCATTAAGGGAGGCAGTTTCGCTACAGTAACATTTAAATCAGTACCGTCTAATTCAGATACGAGGATGGATTACCAACACGGTGGAGCAGGAAACTGCCCCGAGAGCCTGGTAACACAGGGACTACAAACGCCTCAGTGTGTTGGAAGTTCAGTTGATTCTTTTCCTTTTTATATTTATCACTAAAGTAGAGTATCGAACCATGGCCAGTCCTGGATTACCCCACCTTGCCTTTTTTTTTTTTTAAAGGAACAGAGCAACAACTCACATTGTTCTCACTACTGCAAAAATTAAGTTGTAATTCCAATTCCCATTATTTAATAAAGCTGACATGTGTGCAATGGACTTGATTGGTCCTCACACAGGTCATGTGGGCAGGGAAATATTGCCCTTGGCTAGTGATGATGTTTTTTTTTTTTTTTTTCCCAGATTCCAGTGCTGCTGAGAGGTGCAGTTTGCTGAAGTAGTCGCAGTTTTTTTAACGGTCTGGGCTGTATTTAGGTCTTTTGTACTGAGTCAGTAAAAGCGTTTCCAAGTGCTCCTGCTATTTTCGTACATACAAGGGAAGAAAAACCTTCACCCAAAAGGTTGGGTGAAGTGGGACATACATTAAAGTGTGTGTGTGCATGTGTGTGTGTGTGTGGGGGGGGGGGGGGTTGAGAAGTCATCATCCTCTCAACCAATCGCCTCACTTGTTCTCGTGGCTTTCAAACAGCCGTTCCAATAAAAGTGCCATATGAGGAGAATTCCACTGGGGAGTGATGGCTTCTTTACGAAGGAAACGGCATCGCTGCGAATGTGGTTGGGTAAGATGTCACAGCACGTCAGCAGCCAGAGGGGAATGGGCCCACATGTAGGTCTAACGTCGCTTTATTATCACTGTAATGTGTTTACCATGCTAAAGGAACACAGCAAGAACAAGCCACGACAAAGATTTAACCCACTTGAACGTGTAGTTACCATCTTCCGATACGTCAGGCGGATGTGCTTAAGGAGACTTCACAAAGGCACCGCTACCGATGGATAAATGGTATTGTACGGAGGTAACCTGACACGGCCAGATGGTCCGTTACACGCAGCCATCTGGGAAGTCGTCTCGTGAAACTGTTTGGAAAAGGGCACCGTTTCTTTTCTTTTTTTTTTTTTTTTCAAAAAACGCACCCGGTGCCGTCTATCACAGGGCTGCGGCGAAATGTCATCTCATGATCACGAGATTAGGCCCGAGCCTGCACAAACGGATAAACCAGGGGAGGGCCGAGGCGAGAAGGAGATGGTTTTTTTTTCTGCGGTTTCGGCGATTCCGGCGATTCCGGCCTCGCAAGGTTGGTAGGAAGAGCCCTTTGGGGCTGATAACCATGGCGGGACAGATCGGCATATATGAGCTTTGGAGCCTCTCTGCTCCACAGCTGGCAGCTCGGCCTCTGGGGACCGCGCTGGAGCTCCTTATCAGTTCAGGCTGCGATATTGTTCCCCAATTTGACTTTTCACTTGCTCTTTTTTTTTTTGATCAGATTTAATGGAAATAACATAGATGTTGGTTGGAAGTTGTTTCCAGGAATTGAGGGTGTATTCGGAAAAGCATGATAATTACAAAAAAGTCGATTGCAGTGTTGTAGTGTCAGAACTAAATGATTGGCTGGACATAAATCAAAGGGATCCGAAGCTGCTGATGAGGTGACTTTTAGTGGAACGCGGTATAGACAGGGCGTTATGAATGGGCTCCGTTCTTCAGCTTGGCCGTCTCCTCCCTCTCTGGCTCAGAGACTCATTAAGGCTGAGGCCTCTCATGAGGACGTGGATATCCTCTTTGGGGGGGAAAAGAGAGGAGGTGGCTATTTCAGGAGTGCCCCAGAAGATGGGTTCAAAACTTTGTACTCAAAACTCTTTTCTGGGACTCAAGAAAAATAGATATGGTGTATGAGACCTCTGCAAGTGTCTTTCAATTTATGAAATGTATGTAAAGCCCTACAGTAACGTCATATACAACATAATTTACAGCATAGTGTTATTATATCAAAGCCCTGCTATGTAATGTACACCATTAACAAACTTCAGACTATAGGAGGGGGGGGTTACACACCATTGGCATGGTGCATGGTGCAAATGGAGCCAAAAAGATGCAAAAATGTGTGCATATGCACTAAATCTGTGCATACGGAGAAGCTGAAGAAACCAACAGGGTCCTAGTGGCTGCTGCTGGAGGAAATAACACACACACACACACACACTGGTCGGGCCGGATAATACAGTTTACCTGTAGTCCTTTACTGCCCGAGGAAGTTTATTATTTTAACCATTCTCCTCATTTTTGATTTTAGATCAGATAGTACCGATGTTTACAGAAAGGAGTTGATTTTTGTCAAATGTACTTTACTATGAATTACCATAGCCACAGACATGCAAAGCTGGCAAATATGTTTGTGTCCTCTGGGGTCAATGCCCCTTAAAGCCCTGATCTAATGATCCTTGCTATGAGTGTGTGTTATCCCCAAACTCATACATTCTACCCATCTAGGTCGACAATAAGATGTTCCTCATATATACTGTATATAAATATATATATTTTTTTTTTTTCCAGAATCTTCATATTGGCAAATCAATACAGCCAAAAAGCCAATAGAGGCTGGATAGAGTCCAGACAGAGGCCAATAGAACCCTGTCTAGATTAAATATCGTCCATAATGTGACATATCCTTCAGCAAAACTGTGTCATGCAACAGCACAGGATTAAGAATCAACAGGTTATAGTGAAGAAATGACTGGATATCTATTCATATTAATGCATCCTGTATCACCGTTATTACATTATTATAATCATCCTACTACCTGCACCATCCATCCATAGTTCTGAAGTGTGCTGATTTAGCAGAGTTCTGACCTGATCAATCACTTTAACTACTAGCTGAAAGTGAACGATGCTTTTCCTCCATTCTTGTGGTTGAATGTCAAACTCTTGGTATGGTATTCCCACAGTGGATGAATCCTGAAAACTGAATACCTCGCTGAGATAAGTCGTTTCTAAACGTAGACTGAAGGTCAGCTGGTCCAGAATGTAATATTTGATAATGACAGTATATTCTGCGGTTGTTATATATTCCTGAATTAAATACAGAGCTGTTGAGCCCAGTCGCTACAATGGTTCACTGAGACATGACTTGACTGGTTGCCCTTCATGTGCTTTTAACATAAAAAAACTTTGCTCAGGGTATATTTAGTCTTGCTGTCAACCTTTGTGAGCGTATTCACTGAACCTGCCCAAAACATCATTAAAACACAGTACTTAAGATTTGATATTCTTTGATACATCCTGCAGAAGTTAACTTAACTTATAAATAATCCTTCATTATGAGCTGTAAAAAGATTAGGTTATTTATGAGAAAAACTGCACCTCATCATTTGGTATTTAAAAAAAGTTTCACATATATATAGTTGACTAGCAGCATCTCCTTAGCAGAAAATATCAGATATCTTCATCTTCATCTTAAATTTACATTTAATCCAACTTTTTGAATGAAAAATGTGAAAAAAATCAATTCTAAAAATATCATAATACTGCAGCAAAACTCACTAAAATGTAAGTTTGAGTGAATTAGTCTCAAGAGGCAAATTTAATAAAGCATTCATTTCATTACCATCATTTTGTACTGCTATTTTTAAAAATATTTTTCCCTTGGTCAGTGGTGTCAAACATGTGGCCCAGGATGCAGAACTGGCCCGCTTAAAGGGTCCAGTCGAAAAAATGGGCCACTTCCTGTTTCTTTACAGAAATGTAAAGCCATCTTTCTGGGCTCAAGGAATAAAATATTTAAGCTTTAATTAAAAAATAAAACGTATATATATATATACATATTGTTGAAATTGCTCCCTTTTTTCAACATCATCTCTCCTGTTTTGTAAATTAAAGCTTAAGGTAAATGTTGATAAAGCATTTCTCTACCTAAGCAGGGCAGCAAATATGTCCTGTTTATTTTTCCTCCTGCCTACTTGAGTTATTTGCTCTGCTGGTGGCCCTTAAACCAAGTTGGACTCCTCTTGCCGAGGTAACGATTTGCTGAAATACTGAAGAAAAAAACACTGCGCAAACACCAATAAATCATTTGTTCTTTTGGCACACCAAATTTTCGCGTATTCCAGCAAAAAAAGCGACGGTTTTCCTGGATTTAGCATAAACACTCCTAAGCCTCCGCCCAATTAACCATTGTGTCTTTGTCAGAAAAAGGCTCGTCACGGTGCTGCAAACCGCTGCCTCATAACAATGCGTAGAGCAAACACGGGGAAACGACCTCGGCGCTTCTTCTCTGCAGAGGTCAGGACGCTGGAGGGGAAACCCGGCCATGTAAAATATCTGGGGCTTAGCAACGAGTGTTATTTTCGTCCAGGTTTTCCTCTACCAAACCCCCAGGAGAGTCTTTGTTGTAGAGGATAGTGATGAATGATGTTCACGCTTTTTTTTTTTATACCCGTTCCTTTCTTTCTTTATTTGTTTATTTATTTATTTTTTTGGTTAATAGCAGCTCTCAGACAGCCTCGGGTGCTGAGTTTTTTTGGAGACGGAAACAGCTGTCAACAAATCTCTTCATCCCCCGGATAAAGCCTGTGAAAAATCTGCCGCTCAAACACACGCGCGGTATTTTAATGTCAGAATATTTCCGCGTTGTCGCCATCGGCGACTCCTATTCAAATGAACACCAGCTTATTGTACTGTCAGTCATTCGGGGATTAATGTCTACTCCTTGTTTGAATATACCTTGTAGCATTATTATTTCAAGTTTTTTTTCTTCTTCTCCATACCTCATACGCGATGATCTTCTCGCTGCTGGATCCGGGGGGGATTGGTTCCCAGTACACCTCCACCTCAGAGGCTGACACAGCACGGGCCCACACTCTGGATGGAGCCTCGGAGGGTTCTAAAGAGTAAGCATCATGAATTATTATTATTTTTTTTTTCACCCAATAACATGATTAACTCAACAACCGTTGAGTCAGTCGCTCACCTTCCTCTGCGGAAAACACCCTGACGACGCGGCTGAACGGGCCCTCGCCGACGCCGTTGTAGACGCCCACCTTGACCTCGAACTGGGACAGCGGCGCCACGCTCTCGTTCCTGTAGACGTACCTGGAGGCGTCGGGCGACGCCAGCACCGTCTGGATCCAGGTGCCGCTGCCCAACGCCCGGAACGCCACCACGTAGCCGAAGTCCTCCCCGCTCTGCTGCTCCTCGGAAACCGGCTGAGATACAGGGAGGAGGAGACAGAAAAGTTCACCTAATGCTTTTACTCAAACAACTGTGCACAGAAATTAAATTAGAGATATTGCTAAGATGGTTTTATATCGATTGGGCCAGATGTTGCCTTACAGGAAGCCCAATCCTGCTCCTGGAGAGCTACTATCCTACATGTTTTAGGAATCTCCCCACTCCAACACACCAGATTCCAATTATTCACAAGCCCTTATCAAGCTTCAGCTACTTGATTGTGAGTTGATAATTAGAATCAAGGGTGTTGGAGTAGGGAGATTCCTAAAACATGTAGGATAGTAGCTCTACAGGAGCAGGATTGGGCAGCTCTGCCTTGCATCATCTGACTGCATGTCGAGTCTCATTCAAAAGAGAAAATAAAAAAGCGAAATTGTCTCCCAATTCTATATTTGCACAGATAATTTAAACTAAGGAACTGCAGAGATGGTTTTATATCAGTTGGGCGATTGAGGCAGGTGTAGCCTTGAAGGAGGTTCGCCCAATCCTGCTCCTGGAGAGCTACTATCCTACATGTTTTAGGAATCTCCCCACTCCTATACACCAATTATTTACAAGCGCTTGTCAAGCTTCAGCTACTTGATAGTGAGTTGATGATTAGAATCAGGTGTCTTGGAGTAGGGAGATTCCTAAAACATGTAGGATAGTAGCTCTACAGGAGCAGGATTGGGCAGCCCTGTCTTGCAGCATCTGACTGCACGTCGAGAAGAGAAAAGAAAAAAGTTAAATTGTCTCCCAATTCTATATTTGCACACATAAATTTTGCACTAGCTCTATATATTCACCTCTGACTCGCACGACAGGCGTCAGCAGGCAGAAAATCAGAAAGGTTCTGCCTTTAAAGGTCTCGTATTTCACACTGTTCCTGGGTTTTGTTTGAAGCTTTCATATCTCTAACGAGATATGTTTGTGGATCTAACCCGAAAAAGTCATCTCGAAATAGTTTTTGTATCCGTGAGTTTTTCTCCAGGGCTCCAGGTGGAATCAGTTTGTGCCTATTACCATTAAGGAGCCTCTCCTCTGATGGGCCTTCCTATAATCAAAAAGGAGGTAAAGTCTCATATACTGCAATAAGGGAACATATTGGAATGAGTAAAAGCCTGTCAATTGCATTGATACTATCACACTGCAGATACACACAACAGGCTTTTTTCACGGCAGCCATACTGACGTGAAAAGGGTAGGTATTACACACTCAGGTGCCAAGTGCGAAAACAGATTTAATTTCAAGAAGACAAACAAAAAAAAATGCTGTTGACTATGGCTGTCAATGAATGTTTTAAGCTCTAATATATATCTATGGATCGTTTTAAAAAACGTGAAAATTAATATTTGAATGTGGAGATAAAAACATCCACGTTAGTGACAGATGTCTTCGTAGCGGCGCCCCGTCACTCCGTCGCCAAGCACGTCAGGCGCCTAGCAACAGGTCAGAGAGTCAGAGTGTGAAGCAATAAGTGGGTGTAGAGAAACACTGATGAGCAGTTATGTCATCTGGAGTTGTCCTGTTATTGAACTGAATAGACGTTTGAATCATGTGAATAATTGTTCCCCCGCCGTAACCCCTCGCTCGTAACTAACGCACGTACGGGCCTTTTCAGACCCTCATCCTGCATCCAGACCAAGTGTCAATAATTTCTTTAGCTCACCTCCCACGTGACGACCAGTTCTCCTCGGGCTCCTCCGCCGCCGCTCACATTAACCGGTGCAACCTTGGGAACTAAATGGGCACAAAAGGAGACAAAATCATCCTCAGGGTGGAGGACTGTTGTGTTTAAAGCAGGCGCGGCTTTAGGATGAGGTTAATCACACGGCAGGAGGAATTTCTTTGTTGTTTTTTAGTTTTTGTGTTGGTTGACAGCCGCAAAACGTGTGCCGTTATTAGCCGAGCGCCGCATGTCAGTCCCGTTGTGCGAGGCGCGGCGGGGGGAACTCGTTCCCTTGTGATCCAAGCAGCGGGACGGAATTACTCAGCGAACCAGCCCAAAAATAGACACTTTCATGTCACCGCCTCGCGGCATGTGTGGATAGGTGACATCTTCTGTTGATGCAAGCATTAATTAATCATGGCGAAAGTTCTGAGTGCCGACACACGCACACACACACACACACACACACACACACACACACACACACACACAAGCTCAGCACTGATAGTGTAATTCAGTTTCCACTCATTCTGCAAAGTATTGGCATGAAATCGAACAACAGCCTTTTTTAAATGAGTAACATCACAGGGAGCGCTGAAGGAAGACTCAACAAATCAAACAGCTGAAAAAATCACATTACACAAAGTGGGACTGATTTCTTGGTTATGAAGAGACAGCAACAAATGGAGAGGATACCTGCTGCGTTGGTTCGGATCGGTTTTGACGGCGTGCTGGGTTCCCCGACACCAACACTGTTGATGGCCAGCACCCTGAACTCATAATCCACCCAGGGGTTCAAATCTTTCACTGTTGCATGCATCATCTGTCCAGGCACAGAATCAGGAACTAGGATTAAAGAATTTAGAATTGAGATGTGTTTTTTTTTTTTTTATAAACTTTTTCTTTATGCTGTATACTGAGGCACATTCACAATCTGTCTATAGAAGATATATAACACATATATACATAAAACATTTCACAAGCCACTGAAGTGCTTCTAACTTAAACGGTGACTCTTGTAAATCTTTGAATACTTGTCTAATTACAGTAAGTTTCAGGCTTTTTTTCATATTGCACAGCGACGCCTGCATTGTCAAAATGCTGTTTTACACATAAACACAATTAGAATGAATGAGCTGTCAGGCGAGGCTGCTTCACTTCAAGTGACTGACATTATTGAGCTAAACATCTTCCTGCAGGAAAAAAAATAAATAATCCAAAACAAACACGGTTGAGGTTACAGAGGGATGAAATTGATTTAGCTCCGAATAGAGAATAAAAAGGAGTTTTACTTAATCAGGCTTTTTTTTACTGACTATATGCTGCTTAACTATCACATCACCTGTCAGAGGACTCGGAGCGTGATAAATGTTTGACTGATTGCGGCTATTATGAAACATCCTTACAATGACTTTTTATGACAAAGTTAAAATTTCACAAATCGTGCTCGTAACATCGACCGGGATCAGGTTCCCGGACAACAGAAGTCAATGATAAAATCCAAATGTGATTTTACATAATTCATCAGCACCAGTAACTGGAGTCTAAAAAATGACAGTGGAATCGATGCCTCTCTGACCTTGCATTAGTTCATTCGACATTCATGACTGAATCTGCAATTCATCACTTGTTTTGATGGAATAGTTTGTCATTTTGGGAAATATGCAAATTCTCCTTCCTTGCAGAGCGAAGATGGGAAGATTGATCCCGTTCCTAAATGTGTCTGGTAAACTGCACAGCTGGAAACAGCTGGTCCCCGCTGTGTCCTGAGGTGGAACAATCCCACCGATCAGAATCCTTAAAGCTCGATAATTAACTTTAGACTTTAGCCTTTGACTGTCTGATATTGTTTTAAAGGACAGGTTCACAATACCGTCTTTAAATATCAGTCAGGTCATTGTTTGATTTCGATTTTAGATGTATTCATAATGCACCTACAGTATAGAAAGCAGATATCTTCCAACGTTAGCCTTTTTAGCCCCTCCTTTTTGTTTTTTTTACTCTCATATACTTCCACTTGCAGCTCAACAGGTAAGCAAAAGGGGAGATGTGATGCTAAAATGACTGTAAACGTGCCAGAGAGCCAAGTGACATCCCATAATAAACTCGTAGTGCCTATTGACATATTGACTGTGTGGAAACACACTGTGGATTTTGGCCCCTGTCACTTCTAATTAAAGAATAATGGTCAGTATGAACCCCTCCTTTAATCTGGGATTATTAAACCAATAACTGCTACTACTATCATATCTAACAGTGAAAAGTGTGTGTATTTTTATATATATATATATATATAGATGGATATTCTAAAAATCGGTGAAATCAAAGCCGACATTTTCCTCCTTGCATGCACCATTTTTAGATGTTGTTTGTTTTTTGCCGTGCCAGGCATTTGCTCCAAAGTGCACACACAGCCGTTTGAACTAGAACTCCATCCATATCTTTGACAGGCTGATGCATTGACCAATATTAGCTTATATCAGTATCACCAGCTAAGTAACAGGAAGACTGAAAATTACACAGAGAGAATAACTTACGGCGGGATCTTTATCATTTTTTCCCCACTCCCTATTCTTTTTTTCCTAGAGAAAAATGAGGATTCTCTTTCATCCATTTCCATCACACTTGTTTTGCCTTTGACTCGTAGATGAGTTATTGGCCGCTAACTAGACGGCTTTCAAACTTTGTGCTTTATTCGCAGGAAGTTTCCACTCTGCGTTTCTCTTTATTACAAGCGGCGCGTCTACACGTCTCCTAAATCACCGTGGCCTCACAGATTACAGTGTAATAATTCCTGCCTGCTGACTTCCATTAACTGGGAATAAAAGCGCGCGAGGGCGCCGCAGCTGTTACCTGTTCTCACGGTCTGCCAGCCGATGGAGAAGGGCGTCCTGGCCTGCACCATGTACATGGTGACGGGGCTGTGGTTGTCGGGCCCCGATCCCCAGGACAGTTGCGCGGTGGTGTCGGTAACGTCCGTCACCACCAGGCTCTCCGGAGCGCCTGGGGGTCCTGCGGGCGCCCAGAAACAAGGATGAAGACTCACGCTGGTACGCCAGCAGCCCAAAAAACACCAGAACCCAAACACTACCGTATAGCCTCCATTTACAGCTAGTGGCCATATAATGGCATCTAGTGTAATCAATACATTGAATACACAGTGCATGAGCTCAGGTTGGACAATATCTCAGTTTACCTCTATAAGGACTCTGGGTTTCAGTTTTAATTAAAATAAACTAAAGCAGTTACTATAGAATGTAATGCAACAACCTGGGCATGTTACTGTTATATGTGTTTCTAAATAAATAAGTTTAGGCCCAGATTCTGTTCTGTTCGGTGACAGTGCTGGAGTTTCCCGAGGGTCTGTGAACACATCTTGGGGTAAGACCTGTGATCCATTTTCTTATACCCGTTCATTCCACACTAGGGTCACGGGGGGGGGCACACACACTATTCACTTACACACTCACACCTACAAGCAATTTAGAATCTCTAATTAATTGCAGAAGGGTTTTTTTTGGACATGCAAGCTCCACCAAGACTTGAACCTGCATCTGCACTGCAATGCCGCCCCTTTCTTGGTTACATGCAAATAATTTTACACAGTAGTGACAAAAAGAGAAGAAATCTTTAAGGTTTGCACTAGTTTGCCGCCACCCATTCAGAAAAGAGCCTCCGGGAGCCTGGTTTGCAGTAAGGAGAGAAGTCGGTTCACACAACGCAACTTTAATGACTTGGGATTTGGAGAACAAGACAGAATTTTCAATGGGGATCTCACCGAAATTCGGGAAAAGCTGCGACACGAGATCCAAAAGAAAACCACCAGTGACTAGTGCAAGTGACATGAGATTTTCCCGGCTAAGCCTCATAAATCTGCAAAAGTAGCATCAAGCCCTCAGCGGGGACTACCTGTTGGTGGGAGATATGTACCGGGCATCAGGGTTGCTTTGGTTTCACATTCAAACTCCATGATGCCGGCATGGACCGAGCCAGTACAATTCAGTTCATGGGCCATTTACAGTGTAATTTGATCTCATGTGGGCTGGACCAGTAAAAAACGTTGGTTTAAATAACCTGCTTATTCAGTGCAGTACAGGCGAGAGTCTCCAATTAACCTCAGCATGTTTTTAGACTGTGGGAGGCATGGTGGGAACATGCAAACTCCACTCAGAAAGGTCCTCGCCCAAGGACTTGTACCTACGACCTGCTCGCTGTGAGGCAACAGCGCCACCCATTGTGACGCCGTGTTGCCCCCCCTCCTTTATATGTAAAAAAGAACCTAATAAATACCATTAGTTAACCTTCAATTTGCAAAACAGGAGAGATGGCATGAGAAAAAAGTGCAATTTCATTATTCTGTAATTAGTCAGTCTACTGTTCCATGCATTGCAATTCAGAATCTGCATTATCTCCTGCAAGCAAAGCTGCAAATTGCTTATCTCTTAATCCCTGAACGATGAGCACTGACTTCACATTACTGTAAAGACATACATTCATGTACAGTCTCCCATGTTAAACCCTTTAGCGACCCCAGTCTTGGCCCCCGGGCCACATGTTTGACACCCCTGCCATGGTGGAATCGTCCTATTTGTTGGGCCTGTGCGGACCACTTTCTCTATTTCTCTCTTTTTGTGTTTGCATCATGACTTACTATGACCTTGCACACGTGCCTTCACTTACACTGCCCCCCTCTCCTTTAATTTCATAGAGATTGTGGTTGTCAATCTGAAAGCTGTGAGATAACGTTAAAAAAACAATATGTGGAAGCCCTCCAAGGAGGGAGGGAGAGGGAGCTGTGAAATGGGAGCGGCGTACCTCTGACAATTAAGTCTGCCGCCGCCGAGACGGTGTCGACTTCAGTGTGCACCATGCACACATACTTCCCAGAATGCTTCAGCTGAATGTTTCTCACCATCAGGTCGCCCGCAAATCCCTGAAGACAAACACGCATGAAAGTCTCGGAGCAGGGGGGAAAAAACACAAGAAGCAGCAAAATCTGAATCAAAAAAAAGAAAAATCCATCGTGACGCGTTTGGTTTCTTTCAGCTTGTGCCGTGAATCCGAACACAAAAGGAGCTCGGAAGAATTCACCACAGGACGCGGCAGTCTATCAAAACAAATCCTTGGATTGCCTTCCTCAGAATGTAAAAGTGAATTCATTTGTTTTGAAAGTATTTCTTTCTTCCTTTGTGCTGGTGTTCCACAAAAGACACAATTTCCCCTCTAAATATTCCCTCACACGAGTTCAGATAAATAACTGGGCGAGGCACAAAGAGGTCAAACTCTCTATTATTTCTGAGAAGAAAACAGCAAAATAAAAGAAACTTTTTGAAAAATGAATCTGAATTTGTGCAGCCGAACCATCCCGAGACCCCTCATGCATTTATCTTGTGACCCCAAACTAGCTTTACCTTGACAAAAAAAACCAAAACTTTTTTACCTTAATACTTTTCGATTATTCTTTAAAATCACATTGCTTTCTCCATCTGTGTACATGGAAGCATGCAAAATGCTAAGTTTTAATTAGGGGAATTAAGAGGTGTTTTCAGGCATGTAGCAGCCAATAAAGTAATATGTAATAGCATTGCTGTAACGTAATAAAAGCCTATAAGGTAATAACGACCCATAAATTTGCTCTATTTAAGATGCAAGAGGCCAATAATGGAATAAAAATCCTGAAATGATAAAGTCATATTTTTTTACCAATTATGTAACAGCTTATAATGTTATTGTCTTATTTGCAAATGACCAGGTGATAACATAGTAAGTCATTACGCCATAATAATATTACGTCATAAAGTAATGTTAGTAATATTACACCAAAAGTAAGTAATATTATTACCAAAAGTTATTATGGTACTGTTAAACACTTTTTTATGCATTATTGGACATTACATTAGTACGTTATTGGCCTATTACATATGTTATAGGCACATTTATCACCTTATTGACTATTATAATGTTATCAGCCATTATTACATTTTCAGCTGCTCTGTAACTATTGGCTAATAATGTAATAAAATATGGTGGGTTATTACGTTATTGGCCTGGAAAAGAAAACAAAAAGTGCAAATGTAATAACTTAGCCAATAACATAGTAAGTTATTACATTATAGGCAAAAAGTTATCACCTTATCACTTCTGGACTTTCATTATGTTAACGGTCAATTATTGCATTATTAGTCTATTACAAAAGGGCAAACTTATTACGTTATCAGTCATTATTAAATTATAGGCTGTTATTACTCTATTGGCTGCACCGAGGATTAATTTTGAACTTTATAAGTTCAACTAGTTGAGCACAGAAAGGAAATAGTTGCTTTTCCTGAAACAACTACAGGATTATATACACATTTTTTTCTGTGACACCACTATAGAGTAAATTCTATCTGCGATGCCACTAAGTGATTCTCTATCATTTCATTATTGCTGTGAGATTTTTCCTGATATATTAAAGCTTTTATTTTCCAGTTTAATTACATGAATTATTAATCTGGGTTTTAATCAAAAATGAGAGGCATTTTGGGGGAAATTCTACACAAAGTGAGCAGCCTTAATAATTGTGTATGTGGCTATAAATCCAGGAGCTTTTCATAGGCGGCGTTGGTCTGGGAGAAATGATCAGTCTCTGTCAGCTTCCACCTTCACGGAACGATCTAGGTCACGCGCACACGTACCCCTCCGATCAGCACGCAGTGCTCCTGCCGGCTGAAATCTATGGCCTTGCCGTTGAAGAACCACTTGAAGACGGGGCTCAGCGACGAGTCGCTGGACACCTCGCACGGCAGCACCAGGCTCTGGCCCACGGTGGCGTCCAAACTCAGCGGCGGAACCACGATGCGGGTGGGCTCTGCGGTGCGGCGTTAAGTAGGAAAAATGAGAATCATTCATTACGGCGTGTATCACTGTATCTCTGTAATAATAATAATAATAAAGAAAGAGGAAAAAAAACAGCAGAATGAAGAAGGTAATAAAACTTAATTTGCCCAGAACAGTGAGACAGATTCTGCTCTATCAGTGTAATTAAGTGACCTTATATAACCTCACTTAGGAAGCAAACGCCGCACATAACTCAGTAATGAATAATTAAACACGGCGAGCACAATGTCAACTAGAACTGGGAAGAAAAAAAAAAAAAGGGACCCTCTCTATAATCATCATTATTTAAGAAACCCAAATGTAGAAATGCAACAGCAGCTCTTTTCCTGATTCCCCCCCCCACCCCACTCCGCTACATGAACAATAACTCACAGCTGACAAAACCACGGATGACTTATACGTCTGTCAAAGCGGCAGGAACATAAAACGGCTATATATTTCATTATCAATTTCATGCTTCAGCTAGTATCCCCCCCCCCCAACCTCTTAACAAAAGTTTAAAACTCTTTGCCAAACACAAGCCTGTGGACAGAAGAAGAGACACCATGGGGGGGGGGGGGGGGTGTTTACCTTTCACCAGCAGCATTCCAGTGCTGCTGGACGTTCCAAAATGGTTCCTGGCCACACACGTGTACCTGCCGCCGTCAGACTTGCTGATGTTGGCCACGCGCAGCGTCCCGTCCTCCATGATGGTCCGCCTGGAGGAGAGCGACAGCACCACTTAAAACGGCTAATCAGGTGTTAATTGTACGGAAAGCCACGATTCCAACCCCAACCAGCCGTTTATATCTTTTGATTTATTTCATTTTCGCGGGGAGGACGGATTCAGAATCCATTCCGAAACGTCTGTTTACACGCCTCAGAAGGCAACAATTATCTTTGCCCAAGCAGAACAGATTTGCTGTGGGGTCAGCGTGGTATTGACAGCGCAATGGCTTAAACGCACATATTAATTGGATACACAAAGCGGGGGCCACCGGGGCCGGGGCAGGACGGCGGTGGGAGGAGGAGGAGGAGGGCGAATCTGGAGAGAGGCAATTTGAATGCGATCTTCTACCTGAAGGCTTATCGCTCAACAGCACGTGGAGATCCTATCAACACACTACGAGCTATTTCTGAAAAGTAATAACATGGAGATGCGCGTGTAGAGGCGTCTCACTTGAAAACGTGTCAGGGGGGGGGGGTCTCACAGGAGGAATGAGCCGCGGTGACAGAGGTGGAAGGAGGAGAAATAAATTAAAAAAAAAGACTAAAACAACAATCACACAGAGAGATGTTGACCCCGTCGAGCAGTGGCCGACAGATTGCGACTTTTCCTTCCAACGCTGAAGCCCCGAACGAAACTTTTTTTTCCCTGCGAATAGTGATTTTTGCAGCCTCGCTCCCAAACAGACAATTTAGAAAAGCATGTGCATAAATGAGGCAGATAATGCTCTCCTGTCCTGACCTTTGGATTCGGTAAATCAAACAGAAATTCTGTGAGCAGCCGGCTCAGAAAATCAAACAATTTCATATTGGCTCCCAAGAATAAATATGTATTCACTCGGGCTGAGCTGAGACCCAGAGAGCATGTCTGACACAGGGTGCTTTGCGCTGATATATTGACAAAAATATCAAACGCTGAGTGATGGAGGCGCGCTGAGAACATGACCTGAGGGGCAATGAGCTGCAAAACAAATAGAAACATAAAGAACTATCTGCTTTGTAGACAAACTCCGTTCCATGCTGTGAATTTCTATTCTTCTCCGAACGCGCCGCCCGGGCAAATGCCTGGGTAATTTTTCTTCCTTTCCTCATGACCGAGCCGTGGAAAATATGATAACTAATCAATCCCCCTGCTCACATGTGGAGGCAGGTCCAGTGAGTTACGGAAAGTCTATGGAAATACAGCTGTACGTATCGATCTGAGCCAGGCCCAAATGGAAACGAGGAGAGCGGCCTACACGCGAAAATGACAAAAATGAGAATCATCATATGCCGCAATGTTAAATCATTAAATCATTTTAGCATTAACCCCCAAAAAAGCTTTAAAATGTCATACTTGCCATGCACAGCTCTTCTTTTTATGTTGATCTGACGAAGCACCTGTGCTTTCTGATAACAGGAGTTAGCCAACACTCAACGAAACATCCAATCTCCCCCCACATCCCCAAAAAAATAACTTGTTTTCAGGTCATTTGGTCACAAAACATGACTTTTATGTTAGTTTCTACTTTTGCCTCCCAACGTCAAAGACATGCACGTTAGGGTTAATGTTCCTTCCAGTGAACCTGTCCTTTGTTTTAATGCATATACACAATTCATAATGTTGGATTAGGTGTTAAATAAGAACTGTGGACAATTAATCATAAAACATGTGATTGCAGACCAGTGTTCTCCTCTGATTAACCTGCTTTTGCTTAAATGTAGGCACACCAATTTGTTTTTGCCCTTATTCTAGACAATGGTAGGTTGTAGGCGGCCATTTTAAGTCCTGTCATGTGGTAGAGAAATAAGATATTAATTGCTTTTTTTTTTATTCTAACAAGTTCTAGGTGTTATGAATGTAAATAGTGTTTCACTGCACTGGCTCATTATTATAGTTTTAAAAAACAAATTTGTATATGTAGAATTCACTGTGGTGAAAATGGCTTTAATAAATGATATTCTGGCTAGCCTAAAGTGTATTTATAAGTTGAAATTTGTAGTTGCCCTGTGTGATCACTTGGTGCATTTTGCAAGAAACCCGAACTTCTGAATTGTGCTTTTCTACTGTCGCAACTAAGATCATTTTACATTTTATCTTTTATCGATGCAAAAAGTGCTATTTTTAAAGCTCTAGAGATAAGCTTGAGAGAGGAGATGTAAAATTATGTTTCAATGATTTTTAGTTCTTAGAAAACCACAAAAAAAATTCTCTAGGGATGTCAACACGTTGCAATGAAATGAAACCCAGCGAAACTGCAAGATATGGAACCTTTAAGCGTAAAGTATCTGGGTCTGTAAATGTCACATTTACCATGTGTAGCGTGTTATTATGATCTGACAAAGCTCCTGTGCTTTCTAGTGTCAACCCTTTTTAATAACTAGTCAGAGCCACGTCGAGTGAGAAATACACACTTTTTGGTTGTAACATCCATCCATCCATCCATCCATTGTCTATCCCGCTTATTCCCTTTCGGGGTCGCAGGGGTCTGCTGGAGCCTATCCCAGCGCGTTAAGGCGAGAGGCAGGGATACACCCCAGATGGTCGCCAGCCAATCGTGGGGCACACACACCATTCACACACCATTCACTCTCACACTCACACCTATGGGCAATTTAGAGTTTACCAATTAACCTGAGCATGTTTTTTGTATTGTGGGAGGAAACCGGAGTACCCGGTGAAAACCCACGCAGACACGGGGAGAACATGCAAACTCCACACAGAAAGGCCCCAGACCCAGGCCCAAGGCGGTCTTGAACCTGCGACCTTCTTGCTGTGAGGCAACAGTGCTACCCACCGCACCACCGTGTCGCCCTGGTTGTAACATGTTTTTTTTATTATTATTATTCATGTTACAGCTTGCACAATTTATGTCCTGCTCAACATTCAATTTAGGCTCAGAGCATTAAAATGAATGAGCAGGAACTGTATGCTAACTGCAGCAGATTATTATTCTGCACTTCACAGAGGTCTCCTGCCAGCACACTTTAGTGGGCCACTGAGGTCTATCTGAGGAAACTGTGTGAGAATCTCAAAAGGATTTCAGGACTTCCCTAATAGACAATACATACACTCATACAGAAATAATCCCTAATCTTCATCAACACTCATTACCCAACTAGAAGTGTGTTTTTCCATTTTTCTGGATGTCAAACTTCAGTGTTAGACCAGGTTATAGCTCTTATCTTTTATATTGTAATATATTTTCCACCTTTTAAAACCTAATCTGGACCAAAACTGGACTGTTTTTAACCTATTTTTCCAAACAATGTCCTCATATACCACCCTGGTTGTAGGCTAACTACTATTTAAGGTGGTATATGAGGATATGGACACATCCTGAGGACTGTTTGGACAAATGGGTTTTTAGTCTATTGTCTAGTATTTATAGTCTTGTATGAATGTAATCTGGGTATGTGATTGGTAAAAATGGCAAAAGGGGTCAAAAGGCCCGTTGCCTGTGTCAGAGGTTGAGATACATACTCGTACTTTCTTTGAACGGTCTCAAGGCCACCGTCTATTAAAAGTAGGAGCTGATGGTGAGTTGTCTGACCCGGTATAGACAAAAGAAGTGGACATTTGGGATGAACAGGCGAGGTCTCATGTCGGCACAGGAGGCTCTCTGGGATTCAGCATCATGACGAGAGAGATGCTCGTTAGATTCTGCACAGTTTCGGAATTAAATTCTATTCGCGTAAGAGATTATGTGTTGAACAACAATATTTATATTAAAACAATGATCTAACAAATGGATCTGTACACCTTCCTCTCAGCATGCGGGGGTGGAGGTATTTCTACTTTTATTCAACATTTCCCTTTCTTTTCGTCGAGGGACCGTCTTCCTGTTATGACTCCTATTGGTGGGCCCGGCTGACCTTTTAATATTCTCAGCGGACTCATTTTTGAAAGAAGAACCTTGTAAACGGGTTTTAAATATGCATTTGGTGGGTAACCTACATGATAATGTATAAAGGCTGAGGCTACAGCTGCAGGTTTCCAGGAACTAGACAGCACCCTCACCAGGACCTCTACTGTAAAAGGGAAAACAATATTTCTCTATTGCAGTGTTGAAATGCTTAATCCTATGAGTTTAATGTAATATCAGCCTTTTTGTATTAGTCACATTTCTAATTCTGCATTTATTATAGCTGCTGTTCTCTGTTTTTGTCTCCGTCCTTCTCAACCCAACCTGCCGAGACTCAGGCCCGTTGCCTAGATAGAGGATTACGCTGTGATTTTCCAGTTATCCCGCTGAACTTCGCTGTGATTCTTTTTTTTGCACAAAGGCAGACGCACACGAAACGCTGTGGAGATTCATGCCGAACAGCTAGGCTAACAGCCAAGGATATATTAACCCCTGGTGCCTTCTCGTCAGTCTGTGGTGGACCTAATGTTTATTATTAGCCCATGTTAAAAATTCCACACATATCCTACATTTCTATATCCAGCAAAATATGTCTACTGTATACTTTTATAATCATACTTTTATCAGTCATCAATAAACTCACTGTTATTGGGGTATTTCTATGAGATTTATACAGTGCATCTGCACACTGATATTAACAATCAAGGTGCTTACCGCCCTGCAAAATGTTATATAAGATTTTTTGGGGGGAATTTTGTGCTTTTATTTGACAGTGAAGAAAGAGGGAGAGAGAGAAATGTGAGGGAATGAAGTGAATGAATGATATTCAGCGAGGATCCAGCCGCTCATGAATGGAACCGGGGTTGTCTGGTCGCGTTGGTTCTGAATGGATAAATAAAACATCTGACGCACGTGGCTGCACTTCACATTCCTGCATTGTAGGCGAGTGCGAGTGCTTGTCAAGGTTAATTCCGTAAGTGACGTTAACTTTCACCGCTTGCTTTGAAGGCTTGCTTTTAAGGCTTGCTTTCTCTCTTTATTTAATTAGCTGCTTCTTAAAAATCATTATGTTTTACTACTTCATGCACTTCTGCGAGACGCTGTTGCTCTCTTGGTGAAATGATGTTGCACTGGTTTTCTTCATATTTGCATCAGGAAAATCTGTGATCCACATACAGCTTTATTTAAGGCAACCAAGGCAACACCTGGATTAAACAGTTTTATTTTATTTCTTATTGTTTGCACGTCAAATAAAATAACCTTCCCCTATTAAATAAAGATGCTTAAGGATTAACTCCACTAAATGTTCACTTTTGGCTAAAACACACACACACACACACACACACACACACGTGCATGATTAAGGCTAACGACCTGATGAAGACTCACAGCCTGGTCATAACTATTATTATACAAGCTGCTGCTCAACATATACACATATACATAACACCATACATTCATTTTATTAGAGGCTATTCTAACGTGTCATATGTGAGTCGCGTCCTTTTAAATACACTCAACAAACTCTGACTGAACACAACACAAACTCCGTGAAGTGCTGTTGAACGCCATAATGGAGAAAGAACAACACATTTCAAATTGCCCATTCTCCAACATTTAATTAGCCAGGCACTACAAATGTCAGACATGGAAGTCGTATTGAGAAATCAGACGACATTGTTCTTTATTTTCTCATTAATGATCATTTTAATGATTTCAATCAAGCTGATTGTTGAAGAAATGTATGCCGTTCTGTTTTAAAGTGATCGCTTTTTTAAACAATAACCATTTTATAACCCAGCGGACCTTAAGCGCAGCATTGTCACACCATGAAGCATAATTCCTTTTTAAAAACCCCAACATATTGGGTGTTGGGTTAATAGCAGGAGGCATTAACCATGGGTTGATATAAAACTAAAGCATATACAGTGTAAGGGTCTCACCTCCATTCAATGGGCTAATAACAGGTACATTTCATCGTTTTTTATGGTATTTCATTTTAGTGTGATAATAAAAATAGACTTATATATACAAATATATGCACCAGGGGTGAGCTGAGCTGCCTTTAGAGGAGGTGGAGAATGTGGAGTTTACTGGGTTTTATTTTTTTAGTTATAGTGTGGTCTGTCATGTAGCCCGAGGAAGAGCTGCGAAACTGTCTGGATGCTTTGGAGTTTCAAAAAAAAAAAAAACTTCCAAATCGTGTTGTGTTCTTTAAAAAAAAAACGGATTGAGGTCACGGCCTGATTCTGACATCCAGCGAAAAGGCATCAGACAAAACTACAGTGTGTCAACAGAAATCCAACATCAATACTACAGTACGTGACGCGCGGCGACTGAATAGGAAAATAAATAAAGAAATCCCCCTTTGCTCCCTTGGAGCAAAACGAGCCGGTTTCCGTGCGACGCTGACTTCCAAAGTCCCCTTGAGCCGAGGCATAAATAACCACGGGAAGCCGCGGGATGAGCGACGGGCGCGCGTGTAAACGCGTTAACAGATGCCGTTAGCGGCGTGAGCAGCAGTGCATGTAACAACCCACCTCTCGCCGTCCTTCAGCAGCTCGCCCTCCCTCCACCAGGAGATGGCGGCTCTCGGCGAGGCGTGGGGGCGACACTCCAGGACCACCTCGCCCCCCCTCTGGACGACCGTGGACTTCTTCACCGGGCGCCGGGTGAAGTCGGGCGGGGAGGCTGTGGGACAGAACGCCGTTAAAGCCGCGGAGGGAGGAAACAGCTGCTCATCACACGAAATGTCAAGTGCATCAGCAGCAATTACAGGAAGTATATTCCTCTAACAGGAAGGCTTATCCTACCAAACTATTACAGCGGGGACAGATATGAAACACTTTCCTTCCACCGGCAGAACAACATGCATTAACCGTATATCTCAGCTTTTCCTCTTGCTGTGTAATCCAATGTGAATAATCCGGGGGCGAGCGAGCCGCTTACCTACAACCTTGAGCTCTGCGCTGGCGTAGACGGCCCCGTGTTCGTTCTCCGCCACACACTGATACATCCCGGAGTCCGACAGGCTAATCCTGGATATTGTCAGTTTGCCAGTGTCCACGTGGATCCTCCCCTGAAAAATCAGGCGGGTTGAATAATGTTTAATATATTTATTTGGTGATTGAAGAAGCTAGGAGCTTCGTAGTGTCTCCTTACCTCTGCTAGTAGCAGCTGCCCGTTCTT
The DNA here is from genome assembly GCA_036785175.1 of Eupleurogrammus muticus. NCBI lineage: Eukaryota > Metazoa > Chordata > Actinopteri > Scombriformes > Trichiuridae > Eupleurogrammus > Eupleurogrammus muticus. The sequence continues at coordinate 5,997,595 of JAYKQN010000023.1, read as the reverse complement.
CAGCCACCGGTACGTCGGCCGAGGTTTGCCTGTGGCTTTGCATTCCCACTGCAGGTTAGCATCGATTGCCATATGAGCGTCTTTCAGCGTCTGGAGCCAATGCAGATGTTCAACATCTGCAAAAAAAAAAAAAAGACCAATGACTATGAATATGTATTCACTTAAATGTCAAAATAGTTTCACAGCTGCATTAGCATGAACCGCAGTGGCATTAGAATAATTCAAAATTCCAATCCGGTGATGGAACCATGAGGAAATAATAAAAAAAAAAAAAAAAATTGAACCCAGTGAGCTCATGGGTAATTGCTGGTAATTGATTATTACTTCCCAACTTGGAATAAAAATGTTCTTTCTTGCTTGACGTAATGTGAAGTGATTTTCTATTGTTTTACCCGCTGAAGTGGTCTCGCACTCTTCGGGTCAGATTTGCATATATGAAAGGGCAGGACAAATTTGCACAGCTTGTTTCATTCAATTTGCACTTGCAATCTGCATGTAATTAGCTCCTCATCGACTAAGGTCATTACGCAGCCTGCGCCTGCATAGGACTGACCTGTACAAGCCCCCCCCCCCCCCCCCCCCACACACACACACACACACACACACACTTTAGTGGGATTTGATATAACCAAGTTCAGAGAACAAATGACGTGAAAAAAACACTCTATATACCATAATGAAGTAACAATGTTTGCAAAATTCCATTTATTTCACTAATTTCAGCCGCAGTGAATTATAATGCAAGCCTGGCCTGTGGTATTTAAGCAACAAGGATCAATTAACCTTAAAATGAAAGTAACGATCACTTATAGCAGTGGCTCTGAGCTTTTAGTTTGGTCCAGCGTTCCCATATCGATCATGCAGGTCCCTCGCTGCCGTCATCAGTCTCTCCCCAATATTAATGTGGATTATTATCCTCTGTCATGTCATTACATATTTTCTGATTTTCTGTAGGTTCACTTGTCTAAATATCAAGGCTTTGAAACTCTGCATAGAGCAATGGACTCTGGTTTTAATGCATTATTTTTTACAGCATTGCACATTGTCTATATAACAGTTTTTTAGTCAATCTATAGATATGACGCTACAAAGCCACATGATGCAAAACAAAAAAATCATGTCAAGTTCACAGCAAAAAGACGCATTGACTACATCCGTCACTGGATGTGACTGAAACGGCTTCATAGGCCTGCAGAGCCTTCACCACTGGACCCGTTCCTGCTTTTTTGGATTTCATCAATGGGGACATGGAATCGAGTCTACGCGCCGTGATGCGAACAATTCGGCAATCGCAAGATTCACGTCCGGACTCGTTCATCCTTTTAATTCCAGCAGGCTTCACTTTATTAAGTCTTTTCACCCCCAGAAGGCCTGAGGGGGCCACTCCGGCCCATTCGTAACGCCGCCGCCAAAGACGAAGAAAACCTGAAAACATTCCACCAACTCCCAGGTGTGGGCAGAGTGTCATAACGTAGGATTTAAATCCTTTTTGCCAAACGGGGCCTCTGCGCGGCTCCTTTTGCAGCCTGTTAACTTCACAATTTATGTGAGCCGCCTCCGACTGAAGCTTCACACTAATTATTTTCCACCTTGAACTCTACCTGCCTTTAGTTTAATTCTCTGATATGATCTTTTAATCTCTATTTTAAATGATTTCTATCATTTGAATTTGGCATTTGATGTTCCCCCCCCCCCTTTATCACTCCTATCTCTCTCCTTTTACTGTAAACGCATTGCTTAAATCACCTTGAATCGCCTTTGCCGATAAACTGGCCTAATTGTGCCTCGCCCATATCCGTACTTCCTTATCGACACCAACAGCGAGGCAGACGGGATCAGTGCAGACCCTGTCATTCATTCCCATTCCCATAATATTCACTGATGGTGCTTTCCCACCACATACAAACGACTCGTTTCAAAGCGTCGAGTTTTGACAGCGGGTTTCTTTTGATTCCGCGGAGGAGACGGACCTACCCTGACATAACGTAATCTCATTTTCTACATCGGAGCCACCGGTTAAAAAGAAATATTTTAGTATGCGAGAGGAGCTCTTTAAATGTCTGCGTGACAAAACAGCGAAGATAATGAGCCCAAACTAAGTCCAGATTATCCCAGTGTTTCACACTGCGGAGAAATAAACGTAATTACTGGAGATAAAGGAAATAATAGTAGAAGGAATAAGAAAGGAGACAGACAGGAAGCGGGTGAACGCGCGGTTCTTACTGTGGAACAGAAGCTGCCCTCTGGCGATGTTCCGCCCTCGGGTGTTCTCGGCCACGCACTCGTACACGCCCGCGTCTTCCGGGCGAAAATACGGGATTTCCAGCACGCCGTTGGAGTGGTTGATTTTAATCTTGCCGGGGAGCGGGTTCCCGTCGGCTCTCCTCCACGAGATCGAAGGCACGGGGCTGCGGAAGGTCACACACACACACACACACACACACGTAAAAGGTGAGGCCTCGCACTGATGAGATGTGAGGCTGCCGTGTTTGTTAGCGTGTCCGATGTCGAACACTCACTTCCCTAAGGCGAAGCATTCCAGCCTCACCGACGATCCCTTGGCGACGTGGAGCGTGTCCTGGAACTGCACCTCGATCTTCGGCTCGTACTCACCCATCACCGCTGCGCGGGGGGGGGGGGGCAAAGCAAAGTCAGTCAAACAAAACACGGACGACACGTCGTTTCCTGTGATTTGGCGGCGGACGCGGGGGGCCCTGGTGCGAGAGGAGGCGCCCGTACAAGGGGAATCTGGCTCAGCGCATGGATGGGTTGGGATTACATATCCGCCTCAGCTCGGAAATCTGAAGTGGCTCGCATAAACGGCTGTGATGGGGTTCGGCGTGGTGTGTGTGTGTGTGTGTGTGTGTGTGTGTGTGAGTGTTTCCTTTTCGTCAGCACAGACTGCGTTTCTGGTTATGTAAATCTGTGCCTTCATGCAGATACAGCTGCTTTCTCGCATACATAACCCTGTACAGTTCACAACAACACAGTGTCACACTCAGAAAGACAAGCGATTCATCTCCAGGCTCGGGAGGGGTCGGGGGGGTTTGGGTTTGTGGGTTTGGGGGGGGTGGGGCTTACCGTCCCTGCGCACCACCACGGGGGTCGGGGAGCTGAACACCGTGGCGTTGGTCATCATGTTCCTCACGGCGCACGTGTAGTTCCCCGCGTCCGAGGCCTCCACCTTGGCGATGTAGAGGTTGCCCGTTCGCTGGGAGACGAAGCGGCGGGCGTCCTGCTGCAGGAAGCCGCGCTCGCCGTTCAACACCCACGAATATTTGATCTCTGCGAGGAACAGAGAGAAGAAGAGAACAGACGACAACGGTTTTAGATGTAAAACAACACAAGAAGAGATGTGGTGTAAAGCTATAAACTTACTATCATGTATTTAAATTCATAATAGTGTTCATTATAAAGAATAAAGTCATAATGAATTAGTTGCTGGTGACAATTTGCAAAGATTGTTTTAAATAGAATTTGAAAAATATGTTTGATTATTAAAAAAATCCTGCAGCAAAATATGAAAAATCATCACAGAGTCTAGAGATGCACAAGAATCTGACAATAACTACTATTAACAGTGTTATTTTATTTATTCCATGGATTTTTTTTAAAGATTAGAGTCTATGAGTTTGCGTTGCTTTGCTTAATATTAAACATACTGCAGTGAAATAACAAGGATATATTTAAAATGAAGGAAAATAAGAAAAAATAAAGACTTTCCTCTTTGAAACAACTTTCATGGCCAATGGAGAACAGATCCCAGAGCTAACGGGTTGGCCTGAACGCACCTTGATGTTGACCAGCATGACTCTGTTAAGTTTGAACATTTATTCATATTATATCTCTGGATAAATTGCCAAACGTATGCAAGCTCTGGAGGGGCCTTGAGTTTCTCACATGTGGTGTAGGTGGGTTAAATATAAAAATAAAATAAACTGGGGTTGCACTATTTGCACAAAATTATAATTAACAAAAAGGTACAAATGGACTTTTAAATGAGAAGAAACCTGAACACGAACACACAACGTACATTTTGACAGACCTGATGAATGCTTCTTTAAACTATATTTACTTTCCTATGATTTCTCACTGATAATGCTGCTAATAATATTTTTTTTTGCTTTTCTCATTGTCAACAAATCCCATGTCAGCAAACAATGAACTGACTAAGAAATATTTCTTGTGTATCGAAGCCTGATGTAGTTTGTTTCCTCTGCTCCACTGTTGTTCAAAATCTAGTCGGGAAGCATAAAGTATTGACAGACGGACTAATGCATTGTTGGTTGAGGTTTCTTCCATGGGATTTGTTGATACACACACAAAAAACAACAAAAAACACACATTTTGGACACATTTCTGCATTGAAGTGAACTGGATGGTGTGTCCAGTTCAAGTGCAACTCTGATGATCTTTGACATGCAAATGTGCTCGCCTTGTAGGGGAAAGCAGAGAGCCAGCAAATCCAGGATTGATTAAGCATTTATTGGCTTATTAACTACATTTTATTAAGCCCTCGTCTGCAGGAGAACTGCTTGCAAGGTGACACGTGCTGTTTCTTTTACCTGCATTGCTGTCGATTTTGATCCATGTTTTAAAGGGAGTCATGTCAGTCATGCTAACTAACTGAAGTGATGTCAAAAAAACACACATGCACGCACGCCAACGCGCACACACACACTGTAAAAACACAAAGACAGAGGTGTCGGCGGGGAGTGCAGAACGAACTGGGCTATTAGAGCGGCCCTCCTGTATCATGCACATGACATTCTGCAGGCAGCCCTTTTGACTGGGCAGACGCTTAAAAAGCACGGCTCGCTTCCTTGAGGGAAAACAGTGAATTAAAATCATTACAGAGAAAGTCAGGGCAGAAACTGACAGACCTTTCATGATTAGGGACTATCAGAGACCGGGTCTGTGTAAGAGCTGCAGTCTCACAGCAACAGAGGACTTGCAGGCACATAATCTCATGTCCTCCGACGGAGTTTAACTCTCAGCACGGCTCCTTTTATACCACTTACCTATTGATTGCTCAAAGAAGCTTCAGATGATTCCCCTCTTTTTTTTTTTTTTTTTTAAATACGGTGCATCGCTGTGTTCCTCCGGTGGTGCATCAACACGCATTAAAAGAAAAAGCTTTGACATGATTCAAACCTCGTGGCGATACAGGAAAAGAAAACCTCTATTGCAATTTTTAAAATACCTCCAGCGAGCATTATTGTGTGGCGCAAATCTCATCAAATGCGCGTGACTACGCTCTGTTTAAGAAAGGGGGGGAAGAGATGCAAGGGGGGGGAGGCTGGAGGGCAAACTGCTAAAGTGTTGGAATCCCACATGGCTGCAGGGATCCGACTGGAAACACCGAGTGGAGAAAAGCCGGTACACTGGCGTGAAATTGTGCTGGTGGGCACCGAGTGGCTGCAGGAGCACGGACCACTTTGAGGGGGGGGGTGTAGGATGGTGGGTGGGGGGGCCGCTAATCAGCAGCACACAGACGCGCGAGCCGAGTCACAGCTGCGCCACAGGATAAACACTCCCCCGGCCACGGCGGCCACGGCAGCCTTTATTACCCACAGATAACCTGCCCACATCCAGGAGGAGAGTGGAGAGAAGAAAAAAAAAAAAAAAAGTGACAGTCGGGGGAAGTGGAGCACCGGAGACTTTATAGATGACAGCATGGTCACAGATCATATGGGCTGGAAAAAAAAAAAAAAAAAAAGTGTGCTCAAGGTTAAGAAGTGTGAGGCCGTGAACTACAGATGCAAAGGCAGCGGGATGAGAAGGTGCAACGCCGGGCTGGTCATAAAGTCCCCCCCCCCCCCCTCCTCTGCCCCCTCTTCCTTTCTCTGACAGATAAGAAAACAGTATGTCAGAGTTTGGAAAGAGGTATAAAAACAAGGGTGTTACAGGGAGATAATAAGCAGCACAGTGAGGGACAGTAAAGATGGCCGAGGCATGCGGGAGAGTGGGGCCTACCTCCGTAATGGGGCGGGGGGCCGCAGAGCAGGACCACGGCTTGACCCTCCCTCACCGACACCGTGTTCCTGGACTTCCTGCTGAAGTTCTGCAGAACTGTTGAATATAAAGTGAAAAGAAGGAAAAAAATCAACAACTTTTCACAGTTTGACAGCTGTAATAACGTGCTTTTTACCCGGAGGTGACATCCAGGGAAGGGCATTTCATCCCGCGGAATATTAGCCTGTCTGTTCACACATGAGAATCCCCCCCCCCCTCCCTGTTAATATCACAGCATGCGCAAAAAGATCGGGGGCAAGAGGGCGCGCTCGAAAAAAAAAAAAAGACGTCCCCCGCCGATTGCGCTTGAGAGATTACTTTCACCTTTAATTAAATGCCGCCGCGCCGCGCGAGAGAATAAACAACACAAGCAAGGAGACATATCGGGTCCCAAAGTCTTAGAAATATCATCCAGTTCCCCCGGAAGGATCGAGCAAATATCAAAACTCGAATGAAAAAAAAAAAAAAAGAAAAAAAAAAACATCCAAATCGAGACCAGATCGGATTCCTTCCTTCCACAGGAGAGCATGCAACCATAGCCTCAGACATCACAGACAGTCAGTTGAAGAAAATATATGTGGACGGTAAATCTATATTATTATAATGAATATTTTTAGGTTAACGTTAGCATGCTATCGCTACCATGTTAGCAAGTTGAGCGCAAACGGTAGATTTTGCTGGTATTAAAAATGTTAACATGCTTAGAAACTGACATAATTTAGGGGATTTGTGCATTCTGTCACAAACTGTGGGACGCTGAAGATGATTGGAGTGGCTGCTGGATTAAAAGGCATTAGTAATCCAGCCTCATATAAAGTATGGGAAGAAACACTGCCGACAGTTTTCCTCGTCACAGTGGTCACTGGGATCTTGTGGAGCAGCCCTTTCGCGTTAAATCCATTGGGTTGTGCGTACAACCCTTGTTAACCTGCCGTCACCCCCGCTCCGTTCGCTAGTAGCAGGGGCACAGGGGTCATTTATCTGAATATGTGAGTCTAGTCTGACTCACTGATCCTTCCTGCCTGACTCAGTCATGCAAGTTAGAATCCGTGGGCCTGGTGCAACTCGGAAATATCGGTATCACGACTGTGCTGTGTATTGATGAATCCACGGCGCTGTCCTTGGTCCTGAAAGAGATTCGTAATCACACTTTTTTTTTTACTTTTCTCTCAGTCTTGCCCTTCTGTCAGTTTCATTTTGGATCTCGACGATACACAATAAATGCTCCATTCTGTGCTATATGTCTGTAGAGTGGTGTCACCTTCATGAGCGAGGCGACGAGCAGCAACATGTAGCATCACATAGCGAGAGGATCACAGACACACAGCGCTGCCTGTGGAGTTCCTGTAACATCGCTACAGCATTTCTATGATCATTAGGTAGCACCTGCGCTGCTGAAAATAAACCCACAGACCTGCACACCTCTGTAACTAAATGTTCCAAGAGAGAGTTGACTACAGATATAGTTTTTTTTTTTACTGTAGATGTTCAGCGTAACCTTGGAGGAAATTAACCTGCGCCGCGCTCGCCTGCTGCATTTACATAATTCAAGGTAAAGTTCATACCATCAAATCTACAGTATTTTGAAAACTAAATTATTGAAGTGCTTAATGTCCACATCCAGTCAAAGGACAGGCCCTGACAAAATGCACATTTAGTCTAAAAGCAGTTAGAGTTAAATAAAAATTATTATCGCATTTCTAATGTCAAGAATCAGGACGATATGATAATTCCCTCACTGTTAAAAATTAACAAATCACTTACTGTGCATAAATAACGTTTCATATTTTTTTCGCTTTACAATTTGCATGTTAAAAAAAAATCTGCGTGTGCACTCACATGCAAACTGGACCTTCGCTTCCCTGCTCACGACGGTCCCGAAAGAGTTCGCGGCGATGCACTGATAGACTCCTCCGTGATTGATGACGTGAGGGTTGTTGATCAACAGGTTCCCCTCCACCAGCCGGTAGTTTGGATCCGACTCCGTGTTGATTTCTCTCCCGTCCACTTTCCACCTGCACGCAGACGGCAAAGCGAAAACATAAAACATCAGATTTATGGATTTGGAAAGAATAGCTCAAAAAGATTTGGACAAGTCTTGCATTTTTGATATCTGCAGTATGTAACTTCTTTATGTTAGTTTCTCCTCAAAAGTTTCATTTGTCAACCACCGTTATTTTGATTAAATAACACAGTCTAAATAAAGAGTGGCACAACTGTCTTGCAAGACCTTGTGTTCTAGAATCTCGTCATGTTGTTGTCAGGCTGGTTGCTATGCGTGCGTAAGCCAAGTTAATTTAGCTCAGGAACAAAACTGTGCTGAAGTTGGCTCGTTACTGGATAAAAGTTTGACATTTGTTTTATTTCTGTGATTTCAGTCAAGAGAACAATAAAGAGTTAATCTACAGCAACACCATCATATAGTCTCATATACGATAACATTAGTGTCAACCTTCCTTGCAGTTTTACATTTGTCTCAAAATCACCAATTCCAGTAGGTCTGTGGAAATACGTATTAAAATTAATATAAATGGAAGAAACATGTAGGAACCCTGAATGCAGTTACTGACCTCACCCGTATGTAGGCCTCTCACACAGAGCATCAAATTAATGTAGTGGCTGATTCTGATTAAATTGGCTCTGAGAAGGAATTATTAATAATCGTAGCGCAAAGGTTAAAGTCCGATGTGTTATAGGATCCAACAAAAAAAAGAAGAGAACGCTGAAACAGGTGCAAGGTTATCCAGTACCAGCCTGAGCCGACGTGTGATCTCACTCCCTGCGCTTGTGTGCATGTTCAGGTTGATTGTGTGCACGTGTTGAGAATGTGCTGGGTTAAAACAAGGGTTAGTGAGCACGCACGGACCGGAACGCACGCACTTAACCCCCCTGACTGTGAGTGGACCTGAAACCCCGGTGAACAACAGGAGCCCAAATCAATTCACATCTACAGGAGTTAAACAGTCTGGCTTGGCGTTAGTGCGCTATCGCAAAGAAGGCGTCTGCTTCTGCAGGCCACGCCCGAGTAGAGAGGAAAAAAGCTCAAGTCTGCTGCCAGGACAACAGAGGCCTTGATCCGGAGACTCAAACAAGCCAGTTTTGTGGCCTTCACAGCTAAAAGGTGAGTGGAGAACATCCTGGGGGAAAGGTTTCATGCTTCCGTGTGTGGGGCAGTTTTAAACTTAACTTCACACAAATGTTGCATAGGCATCAGTGGAGCTCACGTAGCAAAAACGCCTGGTGTCATGTGGAAGCATTCACTGATTCTGAACACTGTGGATGCACCTTATAGACCACGGGAGTCAAACTCAGCTCATGGGCCACACGGTGCAATGTGATCGTGACGTGTAACACCTACAGATTTTGCATCCTTATGAATATTTACATAAATAATTCACCTTTAGTTCGCAAAACAGGTCAGATGAGATAATAAAGAAGGGGGATTTCAGCAACATGATGTCTCAGTTATTCCATATCCAGTCTGCTGTTACGTTTCAATTTAAAACATTTACCCACTGAACAATATTTCATTTTTTTTTCCTGCCTTACAAATCAAAAACTGGATATGTTTTACCCCTTGAACCATGAAAGGTGCTCACTGGCTTCACATCTCTGTGAAGAATCATTAAGTGGTCCATTTACTGTCCCACTTTGTACATACGCCCCTTTTGGGGGGGGGGCCACTCCATGTTTGACAATACAGACATTAGAAAGTCTCGTCAGTGAATACTTACTTATAATGCGGAGGCGGGTTTCCCTTCGCTTTGCAATTAATAAACACCTGCTTATCATCTGTGCTCAGTGGGAAGATGCTGTCACTCGGCTCCTGGGTGAAGACAGGACCATGGCGTGTGTTCTCTGTGTCGAGATAAAACAAAAAAAAAAAAAAACAACGCATTAACCGCACGATGTGTGAGCGAATTATTGCAGAGATAACTCCATTATCTAGTACGTAACCTGTGTATAAAAGTCTCGTATTGAGCTGACAATGTGTCTCTTAGTGGATTCAACATTTAATAAAAAAAATTAAAAAAAACACCCTCTTGTGCACATGTCAAGAATGGAGGCAGATAATGCAGCGCGATGAGAGAGCAATTAACTAAAGATAAGCCTTTAGCGGGGGCGTTTCACGCGGTTGTCTTACTTTTTTTTTTCCTGCTGATTCATTCATGGCCAAAACGTTTTGCATGCACAGTAATTGTATTACCCTGAAAACCTCGATTAAGGTAATACTCTGAATTTCCAATGATATTTGACAAGACACCACCCACCTCCTTCCAGCCCACACACTCTTACCCTGGCACTGTTAACAACTTGCACAAATAAGCAAAAAAAATAAAAATGCGCTCCTCCGTGTGTGCGTCCTGCAATATAGGTAGGGGGGTGTTCTAGCTGACCCCGCGACCCCGGCACTCCATATGTATACCGCCGTTCCACCCACTAAATGGAGTGACTGCATAAACCATGTCAGCCCTCCAGGGGAGACTATCGATGGACCGCTGTGCCGGGGTAGCACCACTGTTACGCTTCATTCTGAATATTCCAATGCAGCACAAAAATAAACGCTGGAGAGCGGAAGGATCCAGCGTCCTTTATGGCAGCGTCTGAGAGCTCCCACAGCTCGCTATTTACACGTCTCTATGGCCGGGGAGGCGCTGCCTGAGTGCCCATTCAACCTGAAGCATTATATTATATGTATTAGAAATGTATAAACACAGTAATACAAGCTCTTTTTTTCTCCCACATACACACACACACACAACGCACCAATAAAACTACCAGTAACACGCGTTTCCACTCCCAGGAATGATGGGAAAGAACAAAAAAAAAAATCAATGGTGTGTCTCATACAGTAACACTGATAGAGTCGTAGGCCTGGATTACCGTAGTTATGGTAATATAGGCTCACTATATTCAGCAGCAGGCTACTACTACCCATCTGCTCACTGGAGAATCGAGTGACCGGGTTATCAACCAGTTAATTGTGCAGACGTTTAGAATCTCAGCATTATAAATATCCAGAAAAAAGTCACCTAAAGAAATACTGAACAACAGCAAAAAATGAAAAACAACCCACAGCGAGTTTCCAGGATTCTTATTCCCAGGATCACAATTTTGTCATTTTCTAGGAAAAAATATTAAACCCTAATTCTCACTAAGAGAAAAACCTGCCACTATTATTTCATTTATTAACAGCCAGGCTTGGGATCCGCGTCGCTCTGTGAACTTTTTCCTGCTCAGATCTATGCTGCATAACTGCCAAGATTGATTACAAAGATTGACAAGTAACCCAGCTGGTTAATTGGGGTACGCTTCATCTGATTATGATCTCGATGCAAGCGGGATAATTTAGTTAAGGTGTTTACACGAGAGCCGCAATATCGGAGCGTTGCCTTTACTCCGGCTTTAATCTGATTATTAGAGCCTGTGAAGCCGTTGTCCTATATGCATGTTATCTGTGCATGTGTCTGCACGGTGGCGCCTGCTGCGTTGGTTAGCTCTAGCCAAACTATCAATACACAGGAGTAATTAACCGATGTTGCACTAATTACTCCTGTGAAATCTAGCATTTCTTCGATAGACGCGCACACACACACACACACACACACACACACACACACACACACACACACACGTGCTGATGACCACCGGTGTGTCGCAGCACACCAGTTTCTCTCTTGAAAAATCTCTCTTCTTTTATTTTTTGCACTCGAGAGGAGGAGACGCTTTTTTACACGTCCCTAACCTTGACTAGGACAAAGAGTGCTCCCTCGCACATCATCATCATCGCCATCATCATCATCATCATCGCCGCCGCCGCCGCCATCATCATCATCGCCCTAATGAGAGTGGGAGTCTTTGCCTCAGGTAAGGGCCTTGTTTCCCCGGCCTCCGCGGGAGGTGCTTCATTTTTACCCCGGTTGCGGTGTCCTTTAAATTAAACAAATTAATGAACCTTTAATAGCCGGACAATTTCACCTGGGAAATGAGCGGGCGGTTTGTGCGTGTGTGTGTGTGTGTGTGTGTGTGTGTGCAGGGAGAACAGGCTTGCCCTGTAAACACACCGACCTGGCAATGAACACACTCGCACACACAAATTACAGTTAATTAGGTTTCATGGGAACGCATACAAATGGGGGCTCGATAGCATGAAGGAGGGGGGGGGGGGGGTTGTTGCACACTATACCTACGCGTCCATAACCCTTCAGTCTCTACCTTTGTGTCTGCAGCCTGCATCGACGTGCCCCCGCCAAACTGCTGACTCTGGATGAGATGCTAAATCAATGGAAATGGAAGCATAAATAACAATACAACAGACGCCCGCTACGTCTACTGTATAAATTTAAATGCATTTGTCTGATGACTTGTAAACGGTTGGCTTGACTTCAGTAAACAGTATATCCCTCAAATGTGACTGTCTGCATTAAATCTTACTCGCCTGTCTGCGCCGTGTCCCGACACAAAGTGAGAGCTCACGCGGAGATTTGAACTCCGGCTCGAACAGGTATTTGAGAAGCGAATGTCATGTTATTCCTCCTACCTCTCAGGGGGGGGGAGAGGAGCACAATCGGCGTACCGTGGGTCTATGATGTCGAGAGTGGAGTACAGAATAAATTACAACCAAAAAGTGTGTATTTTTATAGCGCCTGCCACAGTTCATGTAAGTGACAGAAGTCGGGCATAAAGCAGGAAAATTGCATAATAAACCAGGGAGGCGTAAAAAGAGCGGAGGGAGCGAAGTCTTTCCTACTGGTTAGTTTTACCGTTTGAATGTATATAAAACATATATAACGGTGAGTCATGTTCTTAGAAAAGAAAATGTAAAGTTGAGTTCTTTAAGCAAATGCCATCACAGGAGCAAAACTTCTGCTGGTGGTGATGATACCTGCAGGGAAAAGGTTGTTTCTGGTTAACTTCATCCTGTTAAATGACACAAGGAAACCACATCTCTGGGGTTCATACAGTATATGTAAAAAAAAATGAAGTCAGTAAATCTACTGCTTTTCTCTGCAAGCCTGATGTTGCTTTTGTCCGGATATAAAAGCCATTAAAACGCGGATTCCTCTTGAAAACCGATATCTTTTGCCTTTTCAAATTAAATGATAACGAAACATGCAAAAAAATATATATATATAAAAAGAAAGAGGCCAAACCCCTCCCGGTGAGATATGCATATCAGGTGTGTCATGATAGGCGACTTGACTAAGCGTCTCACCAGCAAGGCATTCTTTGAGTGACAGCAGGATTAACAGTTCCCATGGCAACAGCATCTTCATTTTCCAAGGTCAAAGAGTCTCCCTTTCCTTCGCATCCAGCTGCCAGAGAGTGGGAGAATGCTTCCTGGGCAAAAAACTTCCTCTGCTTGGCTCTGGAAAAGAAGAAAAAAAAAAGGCAAAGGAGCTGCCGTAAAGGTGAGGAGATGCAGTCTTACAGCAACAATAGTAAAAAAAAAAAAGAATACGCGGATGCATTAATAATTAAGTAAATAAACAGAGCCAGGATGCCGAGGGGGGCTGTAGTAGCTGATAGTGAGGAGATGATATTTAGTGTATGTACATGCTGCCGCTTCATTATTTCCCAGGAGCCCGAGGAAAGGGGGGGGATGGAGTGGGGGGGGGGGGGGGGGGGGGTCGCCGTAGCAACAGATGAGCATAGTCTCTTGCCAAAGGAAACGTTAAGCTTCCTGAAAACTGTCGGTTCAATTTACTCTAGCAAAACATGTGATATCACAGGAAACGCTGATGAATGCAGACGCAGAATCATCCTGTGAGCGAGTCACCACTTCAGAAAACATGGATCGTGATCCTGGCATCTGTTCATGATGCCCCCTTCAACTGCTTTCTTCCAATATCTCACTTTTTCAAGGTTACACTCACCCTACTGAGGACCAGCATTCAAATTATTAATACAGCGTATGTATGTTTAACAGCTGAGCAGATCCACCTTAAGAAAACACCACGATATTTCAATGAAAAAATACGTCTAATACAAAAAAAACTCAAGTTAAAGCAAGAAGTTTTGATATAAAAATCCATAATATGAAATTGCACTGTCCGATTGTCCATTATTCAATTGAAATTTCATTTATTTAAAGTTGGGATAGAAAAAATGCATGACCTTAATTATCCATAATATGAGACAATATGAAGATAAAAAGTCAAACTAGACTATACTGACCAAAATGAAGAAAAGAAAGACTCATATTAAGGAGGTTTAAAAAGAAATGGAGATTAAAAATTCCATAATATACAGTTTGTGTGGTTTTAAAGTACTAAAACTAGATATATTAAAAAATGTTTGTTTATGTTTGTTCTATGTGAAAATCCATACCAAGCCATAAACTTATAAATAATTGTTTTATCTCGGCTCCTTGTTGCAGACAAAACCAGAACAAATGACGAATCATGAAGGTTAGAAGGTGAGCAGCGTTAGCTTCGTGGGGAGAGAAATGGATTTATTCCGCTCTCCGTTATTTATTCTAAGACGGCGGAATGCTGATCATCCGAGCTCCGTCCCGTCAGTCATCATTATCGATTCTGTTTCCACTTTTTTAACCTTTTGCCTTTTTTGTTTGTCATCCTGCCCGCAGCCTTGTCATGGGTCTCAATCAAACACGGAGGGACTGATCGATAGCGGGAGGTTTGCTTGATGCCTTTCATTATGAGATTCACGCGGCTGATATATTCAACCAATGGAGAAACTTTATCCAACAGCAGGAAAAGTCATACTCGTCTGACCTGTGTGGGCCTCTGAAATATGAAATGTTTTCTCCTATCAATAAGCCAGTCCGCCCCAACGACTATATTATGTATTATTAAGGTGCTGGATGAATAGGCTCTATATGAAGGAAGACAAGCTGCACACTGTAGTGATTTACTGTTAAAAACATGATTTTAAGGAAAGCTGTCTGTGTTTTAATAAAACATGGTACTATCAGCAGTGATGCAAAGTTCAAATCTAGTGATGAATTGTGGGATTTTCACCAGTTCTGGTTTAACCAATGACCCAGACAGGTGTCCACCATCCAGACATTATTAAAATAAAATGTCTGATTTCCCAGTCTATTAGGAATTAAATGTGTGATTGTTTGTTTCTTCTATTTTTTCCTTCACTTTGACTGTTGCAACCCTTTTTGCATCCCCCGGAATTCATGAGGCGACACTTTAGTGACCTGCACAGTTGTGTAAATTTGACTCTTTTTTCGCGTATTGAACGGAATTGAAATGAGACGAAAAATAAATAAATAGGTTTAACTTCATGATGTAGTTGGGAAGGTGGAGAGATCGAAGGTGAACACACAGTTTTCTTAACTGCGGGTTGTAGAACTGTGAACTGTGCAATGTGTAAGGTAGTGTAAAGACACACACACACACACACACACACACACACTCACACACACACACACAGCACTAATGAATATTACTAAAATTTAGATTTCCACTGTTTCTAATGAGATTTCTTGATGCTCGCTTACTCTTCTTGTTTCAGTCTTCTTCCATCCCTCTCTTCAAAAACCACTGTATTAACCAGGAACCATGTTATTCAGTAATATATATTATATATTCTGCTGCTGTTACCCAACTAGATGATCATGGAAAACAGCCAATCATTCCTAATTACTCTTGATCCAGATGGGATTTCGACAGAATCGACAGCGGACATGGGCTGATAAACAGGTTTATTTCCCCGGTAATTGATACAGATGTTTGATCAAATAGTTAATAATCATCATCATCATCATCATCTCTCTTATACAAATTCATTAAAAAATCGAAGTACTACGTATATCCAGGTGGCTGCCTACTAAACGGTTTGATTATATTGATTAGGAATGAGGTTCATAAGAAATATAAAACTGTAGATTAGTGTGTGATTAGGATTAAATTCATTTTAAGGAAACCTTTCATTAAAACAAGCCTTACTTACATTTAAGAAGAAGAAAAGGAAACAGGGCGATTCTATTCTGATGCCCTTCTAAATGGACCTCAATGGTTTGGATTGAGTTTCATTGCAGAAAAAGACATTACATTTTTTTTTATATTCTGCAGATGATGATGATGATAATGACGTACACAGATGTTTAAGTCCCTTCTTATTCTTATTTAACCCCTGTTATATTCAAGTACACTTTCATCAAGATACCTGCTGTACAAATGTTTAGTGTAATAATAGCTGAATGTAATTATGTATGTATTATACAAAATACTTATACTAATTAAAAATTAACTATATTATATCATCAACAAATGCTCATTATGATATGAATATGCTACAAATATGGACACAACTGGTTATTTATTTAAAATCCACATTTAATGTGCATCTATAATATAAACAGTAGCATTTTTTTCCTTAGATTACAATAAGGCTGCTCTAAAAATCACATTAACTGCCTAGCACGGCTGCTGCCAGTAGTCAGTGAGCATCTTTTATCTCACAGCGTATGGTATATACAGTTCATTTTGGCCTCCAAGAAACTTTAAATCGATATGGAATGTTTTCCAGACGTTTTGTCAAAAGGCCCCGAATCTGTAATCCATACTGTTATAGGCCGGTGCCTGTAAGTAATTCCAAAATCGATGCGTTTTAAATTGCAGACGAGCTTGCCAAGTCAAATTTGGCTCAAAATCCGCACCGTGAAAATGGCCGCCGCGATTTTGACTGACGGCCGCAACGAGCTACCTGCTAAAGCTACGGCGGCGAGCGGGATTGATAATTATGTCTTTGCCATTTTCAGCTCGGATTTGAGTTTCATTGATCCGGTGTGGTGTTGTGTTGTGGGGGGGGGGGGGGGGGGTTACTCTTCACCGCGGCGCGAGGTGGATCTAATCCACACCGTCTGATGCACAACTTCTTGGAAAAAACGTAATATCTCTATTAACTCATCCAGGCGCGTGACGCGTCCACGTGGACAGATCGTTCGTCACCAACGAGGAATCACGTCCATCGGTGTTTAGTGGCTTCTGAGGATATGGGAGCCATTACGGACCACGGCAGAGGTTGTCTAACAAGCCCCCGCAGCCTTGAGTCATTAGCCGCGCGCTCCAGCCCGATGATCGATGTTAATTTATGTTCGCCGTCGTCAGCTGTCCACTCTCGCTCTCTGGCCGATCAACTTTATTTCATCCACATGAGCAAACACGCGCACCCTTCCCCACCCCCTTTTTTTCGCGTTAAACATTCAAAGTCACACTCAAGGACCCTGATTGCGTTTCAGGCGATAGACAGTGGCCATTATGCACGGCGCGGGAATGCAGAGAGAGACCACAATCCCGTGAGGTCTATAAGTGAGCGAGCTGGCACTGTTCCTCTGTCAGATAGCACAACTCTGTTTTAATGATGCATAGGTCCTTGGCATCCTTGGGGAGGATGTGTTTCTTGGTCACAGTCCAGAAATTTAAAGTAGTTGCTTGTGATCCCCATGATTAATTTATATACCTTGGGAAAAAAAAAAGAAAAATACAATGGCAATAATTCTTGTGCCCAGCGGATGGTGGTCGCAGGTGTTGGAAATACCAAATGGGATGAGGCCAAGATAATGGTGCCTGGAAGGGAAACTATCTGTCAGGGATAATCCCTAATACTGTAACACCCTGGCATAGATAATGTGCTTTTCCCACCCCTCTCAGTGGCGAGTGATATTGAGATAGCTGTGGAGAAATGATTAAAACGGGGGAATGGATATTGACGCGGATAAACGCACGCGTCTGGAGTGAAGCATCGCCCGGGTTTTAATGTTTAGCGATGATTAGCTTTCCGCTCTGGAATAGTCAAAGTAGGCTAAGGAAAAATGAGGGTGTGTATGTGTGTATGTGTGTGTGTGTGTGTGTGTGTGTGTCCTGTGAACTCCGGTGAGCCACGTTCCACTTCATTACGCCCTGAGTAATCGGTTAAACACGTGACTGCAGAAATTAACTTCAGCAGCCTTGTGAGCTGTAATTAATGCCCCCTCCCTCCCTCCCTCCCTCCCTCCCTTCCTCTTTTTTTTTTTTTTCTTACCATAATAAGCATTGTACAGGGGGGGGGCCCCCATAGAGACATCAACCTGATGCCACATTTGCACGCCTCGGAGCACAAGCGGCGTCACAAAACGTATAGCCCCGCTCGCCGTGCAATAAGCTAATCGTATCCAAAAAACAAAAAAAAAAAGAAAAAACGTCTTGTCTGTATTCGCTTCAGTTCACAGTTCAGCTTCATCAGAGGTGCCAGGATGTAAATGTCCCAGGAAAAAGCCTCCTGATCTCAGATTAGGGCCCGTTCCTAAATCCAGTCAGCCACGAGGGAGGGAGGGGGGCGGGCTGTCAGTCACCGAGCGGGTGCATCGTACACATCGACGGGAGGTTGGGGGGGGATGTGAGAGGAAAGCGTATAAACTGCTGCGGGAAGACACAAAGAACCTGAGAATCTTCCGTCAACTTGTTTTTTTTCTAGCTTTTTAATTGGGAGTTACTGTAGGTCAGAAGTTACGATTAGCCCCGGAGACGTGTCATTTGCATACCAATAATTGGCACCGCAAATTATCCCTTTCTTTCTTTTTTTCCTCTCTCTCTTCTTCCTGTTTTCAGAAGCAGATGGGTGCGTGTTGGGCTCTCTCGCCGTGCAGGGCAGTTTGTTGCTTTTTTATTTTTGCACGCCACACTTCCAATTAAAAGTGTTTTTTTAATGCTCGAGACTGACCAATAGATCATCTTATTGCTCGCAGATATATCAGCATCGCTGGATGAGATGAGCCGATAATTAACAAGGAAAAACAGAACAGAAATAACAAACGTGCTCACGGTAATTCAGAAACTGTGTCTCCATTGCTAGTGTTGGCCAAGTTAAACTCAAATGCTGTTACTGTCATTTCACCGTAATTTGTTGCTCTACAATATTACTGTATTGGTAAGTTCAGTCAAATTACTGCTTTAACTAAACTTTTTACACACAAATCGGATTTGACTACTATGTTCTTCAAATTCGTATTTTTCATAAACTTAAAATAATCAGGTTATGCCCATCTGGAGAATGTGTTCTCAGATGTTTCTGCAGGTTCATGCATCTCGATCTTCTGTCTGAGGAGCCCAAAAAGTGAAGCATTTTGCATTTTGACGTTTCACTCAGATTTAATGAGTTTGTATGAAGAAAAACAAAAAAAACTGACCCACCTAAATTCCAAATTAAAAAATGCATTATAATGCATGTTACTGACCAGGTAAAATATAACCATTTATTTTTCTGTAATGCTTAACATTACTGTGATAAACCAAAAAGCAATGAATTACAGTCATCTGTTTCAAAACTGTCCATTGCACAGCTCTACCACTAGGGTTCCTTTGTAAAATGTTGTACACATTACTGTCACACGCAGTTATTTACGTGTTTATGTGGAGAATTAAAATTAATCAAAATAATCGCGATGCTTCGTCATAGCTTATTCTTAATAAGCAAGAAGCATGAAACGCTTTTTCTGCACACGGTACCACGCAAATCTGGCAATTAAAAGTTTGACCTTATAATGGTGTTGGATGAGTTCATAACCAAAGTTATTGCAATTAATCCTGAGGGTGATATGAACGCCGCTGCCAAATGTCACGGCAATCCATCCAATAGCGATTGAGACATTTTTGCAATAAACATGGAACAAATGTCAACCTCGTGGTGGTGCAGGAGCATCGGGGGGACAGAGGATCACGCATGTGAGCCGGGATCATCCTCTGGGGACCAGGAATGTCTGGTAACAATTCCACAGTGATCCATCCAACGGGGGTTCATTTGTTTGAGTGTGGATTTAGTTCAGAACTAAATGGCTAAAAGTATTAAAAAATATAATCAGGCTTTTCTTTGAACTTTTATTCTGCAGAGTTATAATTTACTTTTTCAGAATTTGCAATATCATAAAACACATCTATGTGTCAGGCCTGCAAAGGTCCATATTTATCTTAATTAATCAGTTAGGAACTGTCGAGGAACTCAATCTTTTATCTACTTAAATTTCTTAGCTTGTTTATACCGAACAAAAACACAGAGTTTTACTGGAGCTGATCAGAACAATCAGATAAATTCAACACACCATCACCGACCTCGATGAACCAACAATCAACTGTGAATTAATAGAAGACGCTGATACACACACACACACACATGCACATGCACATGCACATGCACACATATCCAGAGCCTAAAAAAACTGCTGTGGTCACAGTCATTTATAGCATGTAATAAATCACGGGGCCCAACAGACAAGCATGTTTCCCACTGATTGAGTACTCACAGAGTAAGTGGAGTCTGCTCGCTCGTTCCTCCGCGGCCAGCACACAATCAGCCTGTTGGCCAGCTGAGACAGACAGAGAGAGAAAGTATTAGGAGTCCTTAGCAGTAATCTAAAGATGATCCGAGTTTACTCAGTCTGCAGCAGGGAAGGATGCAATCTGCAAAAGAATAATATTGACTAAAATATATAAAAAAAAAAATATAATTATGTTCATTAAAAAAAAAGGACTTTATCAAGCAAGCGATATCGCATCATGTAAGAAAAAAGAAAAACAATTGTACAAAGTGAAAGGAGATAACCATTCGCTGGGAAATACATCAGATGGCCTTAATTCCCTTTTCACTGTGACTTTAACACACTGAAAACTACAAACAAAAAAAGGACTCATCTGTTACACTAGTGTTTGATGGGGTCTGATTATGAAGTTTTAATTATAGAAATTTATTATTGGATGAGCAATCATATCAGCCTCTTGTATGTCATTTAGCACCTTTTCACCAGCCTCTATAGCGTCAGCGTGTGGGAGCGTTACGAACGTGTGGCATAATTAACCACAGCACTATACAGGACATGTACTATGAGGACGTACCCACTCTACTGAATATAGACGCACACTTCCACAAAAAGATTACGTTCATTAAGGAGGGGGGGGGGGAGAAAGTCAGCTATCACAAACAAGTACTTCCAGCCAAAACTAATCATAATGACCTGAATGTCTGCGCTGGCACCAGCGGAGGCCATTTACTCAGCGTAATTTGGTTTCCAGCAAGACAGACTCCAGCAGAGCCATCACAGAAAGACGGATTGATTCTGCAGACGGATGGAGCGCCGCTACAATAAAACACAGCCCGTTCTGTAGTTTGTGACGGCAATATCAGAGAGGGGGGGAAAAGAAAATGGGGAAACATTTTTAGGTAACACTTTACAACAACGCAGGAAAGTTTCTGGGTAGATAGAATGTGAAACTATACAAGTGATGCATCCGTTCCTTTTTTTTTTTTACATTTTAGAGAAAAGCTAATGATTAATTAATGATCAGAGAAGAGACGCGTGAGGAACAAATCAGACATGTCTTGATAATTGATTGATCGTTGAACTACTTTCCTCATAATCCCATCTATATAGTCCATAATGAGAAGTTAGTAGAGAACAGAATGAGGGAATCTATACATACGTTCATTTATCTGTGAGTTGTTCAAACTGAGTTTTTTCTGATTAACAAACTGAATCATGATTCATTCATTAATAATGACTCACACATTAGTTACTGGGTAATTAGTGAGTATTTAACAAGGTTTATTCTCTAGTAACTCATCATTATCTAATGTATAATATATAATTAATAGGAAAGTACTTAACGATTTTTTTTTATCAAGTTCCTCATTCATTCCTCACTCATTTCTGAGTTTACTAATCACGCATTAGTAATTAATGAGTCAATAACTAATCTTTGGCTCTGATATTTGGTCAGGAGTTGGTTGCTTATTTATTACCTTGTGTGTAAAAAATTACCATTTTTACATTGAGGAAGAGCAAATATTTAACAGGTCTCATGTATTTTGCATTATGAAACAAGCTTTCCAATTATCTGAAACTGTCTATACAAGCAACATTTCCTGCTGATGCGCGTTTTAATGAACTGAATCATTCCATCAGAAAGTAAATGTGTGGAAACTACACCGATTTGAGCACAGACGATTAGTCAGTGGACTGATTTTATTTTTTAGGTCTTCAAACATTACTCACGTTTTTTTTTCTTCAGCAAAAGGTCAAAAAAGATTTAATAATCAATAGTTTTTAGATTAAAACAATGAAACAAACCATTAGTTTATTAGTTTGGATTCATGGTAAACTGGAACCTCTTTTAGTTTTTATCTCTTCACACATTTGTGGATGAACCAGTGACACTTTGCTGTTGCTTTTTTAAACATCATTTCTTTAGGATCGGGAGGCGCTGCTATAAAACCGCTGCGGTGGCAGAGCTACGCAGACAGACGTAAAAACACCACATAAAGCCAAAACCATCAGCACACTGTTTCCGTACAAGTCGGATCACGACCAAACCCGAGGGGTATATTGTCTTCTGACCTATGAGTTTCTGTCGATAAATGCTACATCGCAGCCTCATTTTACAAGATTTAGAAGATGCGGCACTTCCTCCACTGGCGGTGGAACTTACTGAAAATGCAGTTTTCAGGGTGTTCCCTGCATGCTTAAAGCAAAAGGTCGCTTGGAATATGAACCGGAGTGCTCTGAATAGGACCTTTTTTCTAACAAGGAGCGAATTCACAGGATGTGTGTGGTCTGTGTAACACAATGAGACAACCCGCACCAACCCGCTGCAGCTACTTTGATGAATTCCAGTCGGTTCGTTTATTCCTTTGATGGACAGGAAAGGCTAGTTAGTTTATAAAATGTATGGAGGGGGTAAAAAAAAAAAAAGATGTCACCCACATCTTTTATCACCTTTCATCTCTGCTGCTACAGTCCATACGTCTCTTCCCCCTCTCTGCTCATCTGGCAGTGAAAATTATAGAAAAGCACATCAGCTGTGGCTATCTGTGGCATCTCTCAGCCCCGTGGCCACGTGTGTCTGCCTGCAGGCCTACGGTGCACGCTGCACCAGGAAGTTTTACAAGGCACTAGGTATTTGGCTTATTATTAAGTACCCTGTATCCGTTTTATAAATAATATATTCATATCTTATTCAGAAACAATTTATGATTTATTTTGGCTGCCATTGTGCTTCTTTGGAAATGCTTGTCAAATGATGAAATAGCCCCAACATCTTATTAGCAGGCTTCTCCGTAGCTGTTTGACCAGTTTCTGTAATTTTCTGAAATCAATGATCTGACATTCACACCCACATTAAGCCAAATGATTGGCTGCATGCACGGAGGTGAGAAAATAAGGAGTGTCTAGAAATGTGTACTGTTATCCCCATAATCAGAAGATTATAATTATTTCTATTCAGACTAACTATAAACACGTCTAACGTGCCATAAAAGTAGTTCTAACGGAGCTGAATCTGATTCTTAGACCCCATTTACACTCATTGTTGCCTATGTCCTTCACTCAGATGGAATCTAAATGCGATTTAAAGGTACATTGTGTAGTTTGTGGCGGCACCTAGTGGCAACGTAGCAGATTGCAAAAGTGATTCTGTGTGTGTGTGTGTATAGAAAAAGCTACCATGGTGATTAAAAATATGGCTGTCTCCAGAGCCAATCATGTTGCTGCAATACAGCAGCCATCAAATGTCTCAATAGGGTAATAAAACACAAGAATTGGTATTTTATTAAAAATATACACTAAATAAATCATACATTGCATGCCTGCAAAATCTGTTTTTTTAATAACCACTAAATCAGACATACACTTCCTTTAATATTTAGCCAGGATAACATTAGCCTCATGCTAACAACAGTAACTCCAATACAAAATCATTCATTTTGCTCAAGAGGCCTGAAAGAGCTAAGTGTACCACATTGGTAAGCTATATTAACATTTAAAGGCTAAATTTGATGCTCTTGAATTATCATTACTGCCAACAACATGTGTCTGACTAGTCATAATTACTTTTTGAATAATTGCATCTTCCTGCAGCGTAATTATGACATATAGAGATATCTGCAGTGGCATCACTGAAATGGCCTTAAAATCTCACACATATTAAAAACAATGGCAGATGTTATGTTGTTACTGTGATTCAGTTCTGACTGGGCATAATGACATTTATAGATATAGAGTTATAGTCATGCAGGATGTTTTAGCAATGTCATTTCACCCAGTCAAAAGTGTAATGAACGAAAGTTACAAACTCTTTCATTTCATCTCTAATCAAAATTCAGTTTTAACACATCTATAACTTGATAACAGATATCGACAATTAGATTTTGACTCGTCATAATTCCACTTTGAGAACTTGATTTGCCTAGTGGAAACTTAATTTCAAACATCTGAAAAGGGACATGCAGATATCTTTATTTGTGCTGAATTAAAGAAACCATTAACTGGAATTAAGACTAGTCAGAATGAAAATGAAATTACTACTATTCATAATTCAGTTACAGACAACTGTAATTTATTTTAGTGGATATCTCAGAATGAATTGTAGATATCTGTAATGATAAACCACAAACACATGAATGGTTAAAAGTGACGCCATTTGTCCTAGGAAGATTGTAATTGTGGATATTTTAAATGTTCTTTTTGACTAGGGACAAGCTGAATGACATATCTGCAACACATATCTGACTTTTAAATTCTGAAATGTCCTGCCACCACGTCACTAATCTTACTATTACTTCATCATATAGTTTTCCTGACTGCTGCACATTCACAGATGGCAAACAGTGATCTGAAACCGTGATAAAGTGTTCGCATGCAGCGTTATTGTAGTTTCCCTGCAAAGAAAACCAGCCAGCAAACACAGATTCCTCAGGACAAAGAAAGTTCAGTCTGTGCGTGCAAACTTCAACACTCTAAAACCTGATCATACCAGGACGATCGCACATCAGATTTGATGCAAATGCAATGAAATAAAGTCAAACTGCAGATGTTTATAGAAGATGTGGAAAGTGATGAAGCAATGGTACTGAGCTGCTACGACTACCACAACTTAGATTTCAGACATTGAAAACCAACAAAAACTGGGCACTGACAAAGCCGACTTTAAAGCTGTTGCATGCGCTTCATTTTTTTTTTTTTAAGGGGATCAATCGCGTTAATTGGCTTCTCATCTGGTGAGGTGCCCATCTGGGGCTTTGTAGCCCTCATGAGGACGGCAGAGGGAAGAGATCAACCCCCCCTCCCCCAGAATCTTTTCTGAGTACCATGAGAAACATCACGCTCGCTGAGAAGACTAATTATGTTACGTCGTTAAGCGTTAAGAAAGCCGATAGAAACCGCTGATGACCGTTTCCCTGTCCTTGAACGCACCATTGTTCACGATTCAACCTACAGATGAAAAAAGACGAGTAAACAAGAGTGTGTGTGTCTGGGAGCTGGAGGTGGGAAAACAAGACTGTGAGGAAGTAATGCATTTTATGATTCCAGCAGCAGCGGCGGCAGCAACAGGGATTTGTTTTGAATAAGTAGAAAGGCCCGAGTAGTTAACATGTAGAACAAACCACCACGGCTGCCCGCACCAGAAACACAGAGACTCCGACTTCATTAAAGGAAAAACCCAAGGAACAAGCACCAGCGCATAAATACATTAATACACAAGGAAGTAATAAATCAAGGACAACTCAGATTACTTTTTCAATGTCTCTAGTGAAAATATATTAAATATTTTATTTGTGTTTTGGGGGAAAAGCGTACCTCCCTCTATTAGATTATTATTACAATTTGGCACGCTCTCTGAAAATGCATCATGACGCATTACGCCGCCATGATTCAAGTATGTCCTCTCTTGTGTCCAGCAGGTGATTTATACTGTATGTGAAGCTGCACATTACCTTTTAAACAATTATATATAAAGCATACGCCGTTCCCGAGCTCAGAGATAATGTGCCGGAGTTTCTCCAAGGGCCACTGATATATTACTCATATACTTTTGGGAGTAAGATGAAAATCTCAATAACGAGATGATTTTCATGCCTTCTGTGTAATTTGTGGAGGGGGGGGGGACCTATGCTATCTAAGATAGTATCAGATGTGTTGCACACTTGGCTGGCTTTGCCTCTATCTGTGCATGCACTGAAAATTTATTTCAACCTCTTTTTTTCCCCCTATGTATCCACAGGTATATCACATGACCCGTTGGAAAACCACGCTAAGTGCCCACAGCAAGAGAGTCGCATTACAGCCGCTATAGACTTTATGAATGGTGCAGGGGGGGGAACTCTTTTCACATTCATTTAAGTGCCACAAATGAATAATTCATGGATTCAAATTTTCCGTCCTGCAAACATTCAGCTGTGTCGTATCAGGACGTTCCACTCCGAGTGATTGCGAGGGACGTATTTGCTGGTCAGGGCTCAGGAGCCCATTCAGAGGACAAGAGATATCTCTCTTTGAAAGAGGATGCAATTGAAACAAATAAGCATAGGACGCCATTTGTCCAAGCTGTCTATCATAATGTTTTTGTTTTACACGAATATTTCACTCACTGTATTGCTTAAAGGAATAAACCACCCACAAGAAACCAGCCATTTATTTGCTAGCTGCTCATAAGAGGCTTTATTTACATAACTTACACCCTGGTCTGCAGATATGTGACATATGACCCTTTGCGTGCACTATCACATCAACACAAAACCTAACTCAGAGGCTTGTTTATTCATAGATTCTTTTCAAGCAACAAACGAAACAGTCAACAACCCCAGTCTGTAAATACATGCACTAATTGAATCATTTTTTCTCACTTATGTGAATTGTAATGAATCTGATATTTGTAGACTGGTATTCAGAGATGCACGAGTGTGTGTAACAGTCAGGCATTGCTAGCTATCAGATAACTAGCGTTCATTTTTGGCATATCTCAACCAATGGACATGCATTAAGTGTCCCTAGAGGATAAATCCAAGATTCTGACCCTTTTGATTTGTGTCAAATGTTATGACAACTATTCCTTGTCATACATTTCGGTACAGATATCGGTGTTTCACCTGCAGACCAATATCTCCGGTTATCCATTGATATACAGTATCTCACCATTGACGGAATCTAATGGCACAAAACATGGTGCAGACATTCATGGTTGAATCTAAATGACCATCGTGAGCCCATGATTTTTTTGTTTTTATTTCCTCTAGCAACACCAGCAGGTTCACATGTTTTACAATTGATCCAGAAGGCTGGGAGGAAGAACTTTGCCTTTGGCGATGGCCAAAATTTGACTTCCAGATTGTGCTAGGAGGTCTTTGGCGGCCTCTAGATGGGATTATCTAACCTGAACTGTATCCCCAGAACCCTAATGGAGTCCTCCATGCAGCTCCTGGCCGCCCCCCATGTTATCTATCAACCATACACATGTGCTGTAAAAGTCTGTCATACCTCTGTATGAGAATTAAAACGTGCAATTATTTAATAACTGAGTAAATTATAATTACAAGGAGGTGTGTTAGTACTTTGATTACTTTGAGGACTATTTTCTTTTATATGAAAAGCACCACTTATATTTTCTTTTTATTCCATTTATTTGTTTGTTTATTTTAATTGAAATTACAAATTCAAGCAATCAAGGAGGGAAACTAGAATCAAAGTGGCATCAAAAAACCAATCAAGCCGTCCTTGTTTTGGGTGTTAAGCACGCTGAAATTAAATTAGGCTTTTTTGGTAAGTGCTGTGCATATTTTATCCATAAAAAAAAAAAAAAAAAAAAGCTTCAGCAACAAGGAAGACATGTATACCACAAATTACAGTTTTCAGCGCAAAGCAATGACAGCTGTGTATTAAAACACACACACACGCACACACACACACACACACAGGCCAAAAACAAATTTAGCAGGGAAGCTCAATCATAAATTGCTGGTGCTGTAACACCCGCATCATCCCAACATACAGTATCATCACAGCTACTCAGGTTTCTGTCAACACAGCCCGTCGTCTTGCTGGCTGGGCAATCGTATCTGTCAGTCACCTAAATAACGCGGGAGACAGCGGTGGTATTTCAGACAAGGGAGAGGGATTTTATCATCTTTTTCTAGTAGGTCACACACCAAATGACTAATTTTAGCAAAGGTGATATAAACAGCGACAGCCTCTGCTTGACAAGGCTTTGACGGAGCGTCGCTGTCGCAGAAATCAGATTCATGGCGGTCTGATTACCCCCCCCCACCATCTTTCTGGAGTGAGAGGAGTTTAGGAAGACGGCCGTTGTTTCCGGGTCTTTGACGATGACTCTTTCATGCGCGTCTCGTGTTCCGGCGCCCATGCGCCGATCAAATGGCCACGCGTCTTATTAAGCTGTTAAAAGACAGCGGGACAGATTACAGCCTCCAACCTGTGCACAAACACTGTGGTCTAAATTTTATTTGTAAGGATGAAGAGGGCTTCAAAGCTTCTTAACACAACAAAGGCCGATGGATTTTAGGGGGTCTGAAAAGACCCACACACATCAATTGATGGCAATCCTTTCCGCTTAACCCCCCTCATATCCACCCACACACACACACACACACACACACACACACACACACACTCTCCACCACAGTGTGCAGATAGTCTATAACAGAGACATCCTATGATCATTATATAAACACGTTCCAGTGGCCAAATTGATGTGTTTTCTTTGAAAACAGAAATGCTAAACTTATTGTGGCCAAAGTGTACAGTTACTAATGAGTGTCATTAATTTACCAGCGTAATAAAACTGGCACTATATGCAAGACATATTTTTAGACATATAAGTTAAACCTCTAAGACCCAGCACTCACAGCTGCAGCATTTGCAGTGCAAGATGCAACTTCAAACATTAAAAAACAGGCATGCATTGAAGAATTTTTGTCGTAACTAAAAGGCTACCTAGAAAAAAATCCTGCTGGACACACTGTCTTATTAATAATAATTATATTGTTTCTTATGCAGGATCTAGCAATATTTATACATCTTAAAATATTTTATTGCAAACTGAAAGCCAACTTAAAACAATGAGTGAAAAAGCTGTTCGATTGCTTCTGTCTCGGCCTTGTGAACCTTGTACATTTAAACTAGACGTTGCCTAGCAACAAACACTGCAGGGGGTCTGAACTTAGAGATGAATAAAATATATAAAGTAATTATAACTTCTTTTTTTTTTTTACATTTGATTTCATGTATAGTTGGCATCTGATCGTGCTGTAAAGACAATAATGGTATAATGTATAATTACTTTACTTTAGGTTCATTAACATGTTTATATAGATTTTCTTGTCAGATTGGGTCGGGATCAAACAGCTGTTCTCTTTAAAATGCAGGTTATTGCCCATTCTGGAAAATATATCAGCGACCAAACTATCCGTCATAGCTTGAAGGGGGATTCAGTATTGGCTGAAGACGCAGGTGGGCAGCATCATTTATTACACCTCCACACGCTTAATTTATGGTGCAATATTTGTCGTCTCCAAGCACGAATCGAGATCCGCCTCGTGACAAATGTCTGGGTTAATTTCTCCAATGTCGGAAAGCTTCTCAGAATACTCACCTGTTTGCACTTGTTGAATGGTCTCCTCATGACGGGTGTAGAGTGCCCTAATTAAGAAACAGACACTTGTGGCCAAAAAATCTTCCCTAACTTACTTCCCGTGCTCCACAACGGGACGTTAATATCGATTAGACTAAACTCTCATATTGATCTCCGTGGGAAATTAGGTAATGAGTACATTATTCTCCGTTTTCATTACCGTGGTGCTGAGTTGTGGAGCAGGCCTCGGCCGGAGCGCGGCACGGAGCGATTGCCTGCGCCGCCTCTCCATCATTCCCACTGCGCCATATTTCACTTATATTAACACTGCAGGGCCTGTTGGCACGGGGGGGAAGGAGAGGCGAGCAGAGAGGTTTTTGGGGAAGTTTGGGAGTGGAGTGAGGCGGAACATGTCGTGTTCGCTACGACTGTCAATAACATTGGGCACGTCATTGAGATAATTCATAATACATGTCAACCACCTTGTTATTTCTGTTCTCAAGCCACAAAGTCTGTGTCCATGCCCTCATTTCATACACCTTAGGTTTTTGTTTTTTATACCCTCTCTGTGACCTGTGTTGATCCTTAATGACAGTCTGTTGGATTGGATGTGCAAATATCTGATCTTTTCACATACAACTTCAGTCTGAACGATACCTAACCTACACCTGACAAACATCACTATAGTAGGCAGACAACAATGTTCTTTTCTTCCTCAATCTCCTTAAAATAAATATATCAAGCCAAAGTCATGGTGACCCAAATGACTCCTTATAGGTAATAGTGTCATCTAGTGGTGTGAAATCCCTCCTCAATGCGTAGGAACAGGGGGGATTTCCACACAAAAATAACATTACATATTGATAATTAGTGAATATAGTGTTAATATTGTATGGAAGGTGGCTGTGGAGTGGGCCCATGTGGGTTTTTCGTGTCCCGCTCCGACCCCGACGGCCTGTCAGAACACATCAGAAGTTTTTTTTTTTCTCTCCCAGAGTCGAGGCTGTTCAGACAACAGCGATAACGACATGAATGCGTAAAAGCACGGCGATGAAATATTCATTCATACGAGTTCTACGTCGGTGAGATTCAAGGTGGTTGGGAGTCACATCAGCAAACTGTCAAACCTCACCTGAAGCGCCACTCTGGCCCAAAGCAGTCGATGGAACTACGTATATTGAAAATCTAACTACATTTTCCTGTACACAATAGTGGGCGTCGCCGCGGAGGACGCCGGCGTGCTTGTTTTGAAAGGTGCGACATTTCAATTTCAGAGTGCAAATGACTTGGGATTTCTTCTGCTTCCCTACTGCAAAAAAAAACAACGAAATGTTCCCAAAGCACAACGCAGCTTTAAATCAAGAACTTTTAAGGGGGCTCCATATCGTAATGTGAGCTAATTCACTCTAAGTAAAGCGACAGAAAGGTCAAGCTCTGTGAGTTTGGTCCACTTGCTCCAACAATGCCAGCAGAGTTAAATCTGGCCTTTTGTCTGGAAAAACTAATTATGACGTTATTAAATCCAAAAGTGTAGCTAAATGGTTGCTAAGAGAAGATAACCCTTGTGTGTGCGCTCTTTATGGATCGTGTGTTACGCCGTGCCCTTGCAACAAGGTTGTGCAATGTTGATTCTATCATCACTTCATTAAAGCACAAGAATAGATTTTTTTTTCTTTTTTAAATTGTGAATCATTTAAAAATTGTAGGAGATAGCGAAAAAGTTCTGATGTGACTAGATCCTCTCGCCCGCTTCGGCAAATCCTCCAAAAGAAAAGCTCAAAACTTTGTGCTTTAGCGGAATAATAAGGCTTTTTCTAACCTTTTTTATGATGACACTACAGGTTCTGGTTAATTTTCGGAAAAGATCGTGTTTTGTGTTAAAATCATCACTTTGTTAAAGACTACTGAAGAAAGTTAACCTCGATTTTAACCTCAAGAATTTATCTATGTGGCGCTTCTATCTGAATAGTGAGAAAAAAGGGGTGAATCTTGTAAAAATAGCTGCAGAAAGTCTGAGAAATGTTTATTACTCATAAAATGTTCTAAGAGAGGCAAGTGGTGGAAAGCATTTTTCAAAGGTTTCTCAACTATACCCTGGAAGCACTTTTCTGCTTCCTGAAACACCATTTTCAAAGCAACATCGCTATGTAATGGACAATGTAGAGCAGGCCTGGTCCTTATTGGGAAAAGAGCCCTGACGGACTCATTCAGAACTGGCTTCAGCTCCTTGGTATCACCGTTTATCACGGTAACAATTTTACAAAAGAATATTGATTTGAAAAAGTATTTTATTACTACAGCTAAAAAAAAGTGCACTAAAAGGGCTGCAACCTCATCATAGCAACGTGAAGCGCGTTTATTTCATGTCTTCTTAAATATCCCTGTTATCCAGCTCTTTATGTTTTAACCTTTTTTCTGCTGCTTCCCTAGCAACGATGTGTTCTTCTTAACAATGGTACGTTCTTCAGAAATAACACACCTTAGAACATAATGGATGATTGAGAGCGAATTGGCACCGATGAACCTGAACTTTTGAGTGTTTGAAATGTGAAAATTGTAAATTAAATGCAGCAGATTAAGCGACATGCCATAGTCAAATTAACTGTATGTTAATCTTTTCTAAATGTACCATAAGGTCCCACAGTGATACCGGTGTAAGAAGAACTTAACTCATTAAGTCCCAAAGTGACATAAACTAAGCATCCTAATATGTTTACCACTAATGCCCAATGTTCCATATACAGATCTTTGGGAATAAAAAGTTTAGAAATGTGCTGTATGTGGCCCACTTGGTCTATAGTATAACCCACAGAATTTTCCTTTAAAATAAATGGGTCTGGGTTCTTATAGGTTAAAGGGATATATATATATATATATATATATATATATATATATATATATATATATATATATATATATATATACACTTTAGGCAAGTGTCTTAGTTTATGATATTACCCTTAATATGCAAAACATTAACATTAATGAATACTATATTAACAGTGATGATATCTAATGTTAACATTATGCACCGCTAAATGAAAACATTTAACATGCTTAAAAAGTATGGCGACCACACACCAAACAAGCTTCCATCATAGTGACCTGAAAAATGTAAAATCTACTGAGTAATATTCTGTAATATACTGAGTCCTACTCACACGACATAGAGTCCAACTTGCAAATGTAGTGATACACAACCAGGAAGTTAAATACGTCTGTGATGTTTCGTCCTCATGTTTCCTTGCATTAGTAGTGTTAAAGTTAGTTTAATTTCAAAAGCCCTAATTAGAACAATAAATGTGACTATAGTAAAGGTATGGCGAGGGCTGTACGTCGCCGTACTGCATGTTGTGTCGTGGCGTCCCTCCGTGGGATTCCCATCGTAAAAACACAGCAACATATTCGCTTCCTGCTGACACGACAACATCTGCTGTGGAAGCCGAGCGTGTGTCAGACACACGGTAGCGTGTAAGTTATTATTCATCGTTACTATACTGACTAATAATTGATGAACTTTAGTAGTTTCTGATTGATTGTGGTCAGTCATTCACCTCTTGTGTTTTTAATATTATTTATTTCTAGAGCCAGATTTGCAGATTTTAGTATTTTCCAATGCTGTCCACTTGTAGGATTTTTTAGGACTTTTGGTGTGTTTGATGAGTCCAGAACAGTTGATAGAGGTTTTCTGTTGCAAGTTTGAGCATTTAATGTCTGCACGATGTTGAAAAGCAGAGTCTGGCATATCTATAAGTCTCCTTGAAGAGAAGCCTCTCCTCGGTCGGCAGCGGTGGAAGCGATGACGTCCTGGAGAACGGCTGGGATGTACTTTTCTTGGCCTAGTCGCGCTGGTCATGTTATCTTCACACCTAATCACGTTGAGAGTCCCTAACACACTTCACACTCCAGAACTGGGAGCCGCACCACCATGAATATATTTAAATATGTTTAATGGTAGAGGAGATGTAATTTTTAGGATTTTAAAGTGGCAATTATAGTTTTTTTGCAGACGTAAAATTGCACTATTCGGTATTTTAAACATCTTAATATAAGTCTAGAGAGGATCCTTCAGCTTAAAGAAACATGTGCTGGAGGTTGGAGATATAATCTTTGTCATCATGGCTGTAATAGGAAGCAGAATAAAGTTAGAGGGCCGTCATAGTTACATTTTTATTTTTTTAAACTGACTTGTATATGGGTTATAATTATAATACATTGCACCTGTCATTGAAACATAACTTCATGTCATTTGTTCATGTGAGGACAATCCCCAATTTATAGTGTCCTCACTTTCATTTTTTTTAATTAATTATGGGAGTACAATGTGATCACGCATTTTGGTAGCCTTGGGTAAAACTACAACAACCATGTTATAATAAAATGTAACATTGCATGGAATTTAATCTGCCAGAATTACACTTTTCACACTTTATAGCACTATATCTGATTAATATGTTAATTAGTTATATGTTAAGCAATATACATCTAAATATTCTGTTAATTAAAATTGTTCTGTTTTAAAACACTAAACGCCAGCATCCCCAAACGGCCTCTCTGACCTTTGCCCTCTTACACGCCACAAACTCATCACTACCAGCCTCAGTAGTTTCAATTAATTCATCTCTCGGTGAGTCTCGGCCGAGGTCTCCTGTTCCATTTACGCTGCGGGGTGAGGAAAGAAATGCCCCCTTTACCCTGGGGATAAAAAGCGTCCACATCTGGAATCCACACCCACGCGCAGCCGCGTGCGTCATTCCTGAAAATGCACGGCGTCTTTTGTCATTTGCTGAACACCGCGCAGCTGCACGAGCCCGCCGCGAGCTGAAGGTTGCGCCGAGTGTGTCCTTGCACTTCTGGGTGATTGGTCTATATTTGGTCGGTGAGCCACCTGGATCCTTTGTCAGACTCTAACAAGCGAACTACCTGCCATTTAAACAAGGGGGCACGCACATCAAGCTGTGAGAATGCGGGCGAAGGCACGCCCGCTACAAGGAAAGGCCACGTACGCTGTGTTAACAAGCAGACAGGAAAGGTTGAATAGGCAAGGTTTGATGAAGATTGTGTCAACTCTAAATTGTTTGTTTGGAAAATCTGCACTTCCCACCTGCTACACTGCATTTTATGCTTCCTTAAGCAAACAGTGGTACATTTTTGCTCAGCAATGCACAGCAGCAGAGGGATGTCCAGGATTTGGAAAAAACAGGCATAACCCCGAGCTCCAACATCACACAATACACAACATTCTAAAAAAAGTTCCCGGTCCCACACCAGTTTTCCTCCATTCTCATTTGCGCTTGCAGCACATCTGCAGGAGCAGCACACACAGCCCATAACAACAAACCCTGCACACTCCTATTTCTCGAACTTTAAGGAACTTTGAAATGCTGATTTAAAGTTTCTGGCATCTGACACAAGGCGGGGCCGGAGGCTGAACCCAAATGCACGACTCTTCACGGATCGATCAAAGAAAAGGTCTTTATTATGGTTCCGTACAAAAGATTCACTCTGACGAGGAATGAACAAAAAATCACTCTTACGAGGAATAAACAAAAAATCACTCTTACGAGGAATAAACAAAAAATCACTCTTACGAGGAATAAACAAAAAATCACTCTTATGAGGAATAAACAAAAAATCACTCTTACGAGGAATAAACAAAAAAATCACTCTTACGAGGAATAAACAAAAAGTCACTCTTACGAGGAAAAATAACGAGGCAAAGGCCGACAAAACAAGACTGGGAACTTGAGCATGAGAGAACAAAACCTGGTAGTACTTGGAGCTGGGCGCTGGCTCTGACACATGGGACGTGACGAACTGGCACAGGACAAGGGGAGACACAGACAATATATAGGAGAGGTAACAGGGCACAGGTGGAAACAATCAGGGCAGGGGAAGGCAATCACTGTGGCGGGAAACACACAAGGGCAGGAAGCAAAGGTGCCTGAAACAAGAGGGAAGGGTCATTTCACAATAAAACAGGAAGTGCAGGACAAGACAACACGAGTGACAACTTAACATTTACGACGAGACATGACAGTACCCCCCCTTCTAGGGACGGCACCAGACGGCCCAGGCTCCTGAGGATGGCGGCGGTAAAAGTCATCTATGAGGCCCGGGTCCTCAATAAATCTGGAGGGTATCCAGGAGCGCTCCTCCGGACCGTAGCCCTCCCAGTCAACCAGGAACTGGCGTCCTCTGCCTCTGTTCCGGACTGCCAGTAGCTGCTTAACTGTGTATACTGGACCGCCGTCAATCATTCGGGGGGGTGGTGGGGGCTTGGCAGGAGGGACCATGGGGCTATCCTTAACTGGTTTCAGTCTCCCCACGTGGAAAGTGGGATGGACCCTGAGGGATCTGGGGAGACGAAGACGAACAGCAGCAGGGTTAATCATTTTTTCAACAGGGAAAGGACCAACAAACCTGGGAGCCAGCTTCCTGGACTCTACGTGGAGGGGCAGATCCCTGGTGGATAGCCAGACTTTCTGGCCAGGCTTGTAGACGGGCGCTGGGCAGCGCCTCCGATCAGCAGCCCTCTTCATCCGGGCCGAGGTTCGCAGGAGGGCCCTGCGGGCTGCTGCCCAGACCCGCCGGCAACGACGAACTAGGGCATGCGCCGACGGCACCGCTACCTCCTTCTCTGTGTCAGGAAACAGAGGAGGTTGGTAGCCGTAGGCGCCTTGGAATGGTGTCAGACCGGTGGCTGCGGTGGGGAGGGAGTTGTGGGCATACTCGACCCAAGCCAGGTGCTTACTCCAGGTTGCAGGGTTCTGGGAGATGAGGCAGCGGAGGCAAGTCTCCAACTCCTGGTTGAGGCGTTCAGTCTGTCCATTGGACTCGGGGTGGTACCCCGACGTGAGGCTAACTGTGGCCCCAATCAGCGCACAGAACTCAGACCAGAACCGTGATACAAACTGCGGGCCCCGGTCGGACACTATGTCTCTAGGGAGGCCATGTAGGCGAAAAACATGAGTTAGCATTATCTCCGCCGTCTCCTTGGCTGACGGCAACTTAGGCAAGGCAATGAAATGCACCAACTTGGAAAAACGGTCCACCACTGTCAATACAGTGGTGTTACCTTCAGATGAGGGAAGTCCCGTAACAAAGTCCAGTGAAATGTCCGACCAGGGCCGACTGGGAACTGGGAGGGGATGGAGCAATCCCATCTGAGGTCTCGAGGATGACTTGTTTTGGGCGCAGACTCGACAGGCCTCCACATACTCCCGGACATCCTGTTCCATGGCAGGCCACCAGAAGCGTTGCCTGACGACAAACATAGTACGGCTCACCCCTGGGTGGCAGGTAAGCAGGGAGGTGTGAGCCCAATGAATCACCTGAGGTCGCAGGGGCGCTGGGACAAACAGCCGATTGGCTGGGCAACCACTAGGTGGCGGGCTCTCACCATTGGCCTGCTTCACCTCAGCTTCTATCTGCCAATTCACCGCTCCTACCACACGTTTCAGTGGCAGGATGGGCTCGGGGACCTTGGCAACAGACTCGGGGTCATAAAGGCGAGAGAGGGCGTCTGGCTTGGTGTTCTTGGACCCCGGCCTGTAGGACAAGACAAAATCAAAACGGTTAAAAAACAATGTCCATCTAGCTTGACGTGCGTTTAGGCGTTTAGCCTTCCTAATATACTCTAGGTTCTTGTGGTCCGTCCAGACGAGGAATGGTTGTTGAGCTCCCTCCAGCCAATGTCGCCACTCCTCCAGGGCCACCTTCACCGCCAGCAGCTCCCGATTCCCGACGTCGTAGTTGCGCTCAGCTGATGAGAGCCGCCTGGAAAGATAGGCGCAGGGGTGCATCTTCTGGTCCTTCTCTGACCGCTGCGATAAAACAGCCCCCACTCCTTCACTGGAGGCATCCACCTCCACCACGAACTGACGATTTGGGTCAGGCATTGTGAGGATGGGTGCTGTCGTGAACATGGCAATCAGCCTCCTGAATGCCTGGTCGGCCTCAGGGGACCACTGGAAGGGTGTCAGAGGAGATGTTAATGCATGGAGTGGTGCCGCTATTGCGCTGAAGTTTCTGATGAACCGCCTATAGAAGTTAGCAAACCCCAGAAATTGCTGAACTTTCTTGCGGCTATCAGGAGTTGGCCATTGAGCCACAGCGCTAACTTTAGCCGGGTCCATCTGTATCTGTCCCGAGGCTACAATAAAGCCAAGGAACGATACTGTATCGGCATGGAAATCGCATTTTTCTGCTTTAACATATAGCTGGTTCTCCAGCAGGCGCTGGAGAACCAGTCTGACATGATGGACATGAGTATGCTGATCAGGGGAAAAGATCAAAATGTCGTCCAAGTACACAAACACAAACAAATTCAAAAATTCACGGAGGACATCATTAATAAAAGCCTGAAATACTGCAGGGGCGTTGGCAAGTCCAAATGGCATGACTAGGTATTCATAGTGCCCTGATGGTGTGTTAAACCCAGTCTTCCACTCATCCCCCTCTCTAATCCGAACCAGGTGGTAAGCGTTTCTTAAGTCTAGCTTCGTGAATATCTTTGCTGACTGAAGCTGTTCAAATGCGGAGGCCATAAGGGGCAGAGGGTAGCGGTTCTTAACCGTAATGGCATTAAGGGGGCTATAGTCTATGCAGGGACGGAGCGAGCCGTCTTTCTTCCCCACAAAAAAGAAACCGGCTCCCGCAGGAGATGACGAGGGACGAATAAGGCCCGCCTTGAGTGAGGTGTCAATATACTCCTTCATGGCCTTTTTCTCGGGACCCGAAATGGCATAAAGTCTCCCCTTAGGAATCGGAGCACCTGGAATTAAGTCAATGGCACAGTCATACGGTCTGTGGGGAGGCAAGGACGCAGCCTTGCTTTTGCTGAATACCTCCCCCAAGTCATGGTAGTCCACGGGTACAGTTGCTAGGTCTGGTTCTTCCCCAGGAGATGGGTCTGCCCCTCTAGTATAGACCTGACCTAT
Organism: Eupleurogrammus muticus; assembly: GCA_036785175.1. Classification (NCBI taxonomy): domain Eukaryota; kingdom Metazoa; phylum Chordata; class Actinopteri; order Scombriformes; family Trichiuridae; genus Eupleurogrammus; species Eupleurogrammus muticus. The sequence goes on along the minus strand of JAYKQN010000023.1, from coordinate 5,959,272 downwards.
TGCCCGTCTCTGACCCGCGGCTAAACAGTTCTCCACACAATTCTCTCCCCAGGCTGTGATAATTCCGGTCTCCCACTTAACATGGGGGTTGTGCCTAGACAGCCATGGGTATCCGAGAACCATTGGGTGCCGAGCAGAGTTAAAAAGGTAAAAAGACATCTGTTCATGGTGGTCGCCAACCTGAACATGGAGTGGTTCAGTCTTATGGGTTATTCTAGAAATAAAACGGCCATCAAGGGCAGTGGCTTCCAGAGGCTGGGATAGCAATTCAGTCTTGACTTGCCACTTGCGGGCCAAATCCCAGTCTAACAGGCTTTCGTCAGCCCCTGAATCAATTAGAGCCCCTACTGAATTAGTGCGACCCGTCAGGGTTACCTGGACAGTCGTCAGTGCGCGGGGGGGAGTTTCTGGCGTAGACAGCTGTCGCCCCCGAGTGCCTCCTCTCCCTGCTGGGCGCCCACCTTTCACCGGACATGCAGCCAGCAGATGTCCAGTCTCTCCACAGTAAAAACATCTGCCCTCCAGTAACCGGCGCCGTCGCTCCTCTCTGGACAGCCTTGCCCGCCCCAACTGCATCGGCTCCTCCCTGGGCTCTGGGGGTGCTGCAACCTGTGGAGAAAAATGTGACAGCGTGGCGGGTTGAGCAGCTATCCGGTGGTGAGAAGGTGTCCCGGTCTCCCTCTCCCAGTCCCTCAGCCGATTGCCCGTCCGGATGGCTAGGGCGATGAGGGAGTCCAGGTCTGTGGGTAAATCCAGGGGGATTAGTAGGCTCCGAACGGAGGCAGCGAGCCCCGTCAAAAACGTGTCCCGTAGGGCCGCTTCGTTCCACTCGCTGTCGGCAGCTATGGTGCGAAAGCGGATGGCGTAGTCGGCCACCGTGCGACTGCCTTGCTTTATCGTACTGAGCTCTCTTGCCGCCTCCCTCCCTGGTACTGTACGGTCGAAGACCTTCCTTAAGGAGTCTTTAAAAGAATCTATGGAGGAGCAAATCGACGCTCCTCGAGCCCACTCTGCGGTCGCCCATGCCGCCGCTCGTCCCGTAAGGTGGGAAATCATAAAAGCCACCTTGGCTGAGTCTGTCGGGAAAGCTGAGTGCTGGAGTTCATAGTGTAGCTCACATTGCACGATAAACGATCTACAGGTGTCACCTTCTCCGGAGAACTTCTCTGGCGGGGCTAGCCGGAGCGAGGCTGAAGGTGATCCAGGTGAAGCAGGAGTAGCGGAAGAGTTCGGGGGTGGAGAAGGTTCAGGCTGTGATCGAGGAAGGGCCTGCTTGATCTGCAGGGCTAACTCCCTCATCTCCGTGGTCATGGCTGCCTGAAAACTGTCCTGGCTGTGGGCCAACCCTTGCAACCCTCGGGCAAGGGAGGTCAGGTGTTCCTCCTGCCTCGTTAGTCGTGCTTCCTGGGAGTGGACCGCTGTGGTCAGCTGGTTGGAGTCGGCTGGGTTCATGGCTGGCCAGTTCGTACTGACACAAGGCGGGGCCGGAGGCTGAACCCAAATGCACGACTCTTCACGGATCGATCAAAGAAAAGGTCTTTATTATGGTTCCGTACAAAAGATTCACTCTGACGAGGAATGAACAAAAAATCACTCTTACGAGGAATAAACAAAAAATCACTCTTACGAGGAATAAACAAAAAATCACTCTTATGAGGAATAAACAAAAAATCACTCTTACGAGGAATAAACAAAAAAATCACTCTTACGAGGAATAAACAAAAAATCACTCTTACGAGGAATAAACAAAAAGTCACTCTTACGAGGAAAAATAACGAGGCAAAGGCCGACAAAACAAGACTGGGAACTTGAGCATGAGAGAACAAAACCTGGTAGTACTTGGAGCTGGGCGCTGGCTCTGACACATGGGACGTGACGAACTGGCACAGGACAAGGGGAGACACAGACAATATATAGGAGAGGTAACAGGGCACAGGTGGAAACAATCAGGGCAGGGGAAGGCAATCACTGTGGCGGGAAACACACAAGGGCAGGAAGCAAAGGTGCCTGAAACAAGAGGGAAGGGTCATTTCACAATAAAACAGGAAGTGCAGGACAAGACAACACGAGTGACAACTTAACATTTACGACGAGACATGACAGCATCTCATCGATGCAGCACAGGCAAAAAAGTGCCAAGGCTTAAGGTTTAGTTTATGAGCTTTTAAACAATATTGAGGAGCCAAAGAGCCCCGAAAAACATCTTTAAAATCTTGGACAAAAACATTCTTAGTAAGCAGAAGTTTAGTTCAACAGCACAAATCACATAATGAGTAAAAATTGTCAGCACGCTGACACCGACACTGCTGACGGGCTGATATTCAGCAGGTATACATCCTCCATGGTCACTATATTCTGTCGGCGTGCTTACATGCTGATGAGAATGGCATTAGTATAAACTGGTGGGGTCAAACACGTGGCCCGGGGGCCAGAAGTGACCCACTTAAGGGTCCAATCCATCCCACTGGATGACTGTTTACGGTCCAATTTCTTCACAGAAACGTGGAACCAGTCAGCATCTTTCAAGGAATAAGATATTCACAGGTTTTTAAATGGTTCATAAAGCAGGAGATAAATTCACCTGCTTCTTAAACATGTAAATATTGACCAATGAGTAAATGTTATAAATTACAACGCCACAGTAGATTGAATAAATAGAGAAAAACTAAAACATCATATTGAGGAAACTGCACTTTTTTTCTTCTTTCACCAACTCTCCTATTGTGTACATTAGGGTCAATTAATCATGTGAATATGCAAACATAAGGAAGGGGAGAAAATTGACAGTCGTGTTATTTCTATGCTTAATTTTACAGTTCTGGCCCATTTGAGATCAAATTCGCTCTATGTTGCCTATTAACTAAACTGAGTTTGACACCTCCTGGCATAAACACTAGTGTTGAACATTCCAAATTGGACCTGATGATTGTATTAGACCAAAAGTTTATGGATCACCAGAGTTGAATCCAATACGTGTAAAGTGTAGAGCTCATGTCAGCCTATGGTGGCCTATAAGGAACCTCTTGAAAATCATGAAAACCCGGGTTCAACTCTGTGTCAGCAGGAGTCTACGTATGAATAAGTGAACATTTTTGATCTGCTGCTGACACCAGATGAAATCTCAGTGGATCACAGTCAGTCATTAGGATTCATCCTCTGGGCATCATGAATGACTGTACCAGGTTTCATGACAGGCCAGGTTGAAAAAATCCAAGCTATCAAACAGGCCGGTGGCATAAAGGGAAAAGTCACAGGATCTCTGGGCCGAGGATGTCTGTAAAAATGTCATGGAAATCCAATGGCTGTTGATGTATATTTGAGTCAGGACCAACCAAGTGATGCCAGAGCTACATTTTCATCCACAGAGCCACTCTGCAAGCCTGGCTGCAACCAAAAAAACACAGGAATGCAAGAGTAATGCGACTTCTGGTGCTGAGCCGGGGCACTGGAAATGAAATAGCTGACTAGAGAGCCAAGTACACTGAAGTCATATTTACTTATGCCTATATCACACACGACAGCAGCTTCTGACCCGGCACAAGCTCCGAGAGCAAAACAAAGCAAAAGAAAGAGTAGGAACGGTTCCCCGGCCCTAACAATAGCAGCTGGGTAACGCACGCTGCGATTGTCATTCAGTAATCATGAGAGAAAAGGTCACTGAAGTCATGCAACAGATTTCATCATCCATTATAGATGAGATTATGGCTACGTAACGGCGCCCGGGCCCCTGCTGCCGCTGTGCATGGTGATTAAGGCTTTCTGGAGGAGGAAAAGAAACGGATATTTCCCTCTCTAAGAGCCACATCCTGCCCTGATCTCCCCTTAATAGATATGTTCTCTACGCAGGCCGTGGAAGAGTCCCGTGACTTTGATCTGCCGGTCATCCTTTAAGACGTTTTAGCCCAAATCCATCGGCGCCCTGGCGGCTGCAGAGCGCTCGCTCCAGCCTTTCACATCGCCGGCTTCCGCATATTCTTCATGTTGCTGCCCCATTAGACAGGCCGGGCCCCTTAATTGCAGCGGCGCTATCTGGAACATACAGGGGGGGGGGCGTTGCACTGCGCGGCTCATTTTCACTTCCCCGTCAATGCCTTTAACGCCGCGGCAGAGACTTCCTGCGGAGACACCTTTAACATTCTCGTGTCACTTTAATTGATGGCAAAATTGCCCCCGGTGATCATTAACAACTTGGAGCACTTCTGACTGCAGGTGGCTCCGTGTTGAGAGGTTTCAACTCGTTTATCATCCGCCGAGCCTTTTTTCTGTTTGGGTTAATCTCCTTACCTCAATTAATGGTAATGAATGCGGGATTTTCTCCATCATCAGCATCATCGCCCGCCATTAATCGCCGTATCAGATGACGGCGGAACAATATTGTGGTTATACAATTAGTAATAAATAAAGAGGAGGAGGAGGAAGTTATTATTTTTATTATATTCTTGAATGGGTTCGATCTCGTTGCGGTGTGTCATGTTGCCAGTTTGAAATCCAATTATAACGACCAGAGCGTCCGGGCTAGGTCACGTCTGCAGTAATCCGGCTGGAATCACGTTTCATACCACCTCCTAATGCGGCTTGGGATCCGATTTGCAAAAATCATCAATTGTCCAGGCTTTGTAAAAATCTATCTATCTGGATGCAATCTGGATATCAGTGTTAATTTCGTCAGATGAGAATTTTAACGGCGTAAACAAGACAAAATCAATGTTCTTAACCATTGGCTGTGATGACAGTAACACACAATTTTACGTTGAGGAAAAAAAAACTGGACGGAATCAACCTTCTTAAATAAAAACCTAATAAAAATGTTGTTTCAGTGTAAAATCTAAAAAGTGCCTTCACGTGTGTGTGTGTGTGTGTGTGTGTGTGTGTGTGTGTGTGTGTATGTGTGTGTGTGTGTGTGTGTGTGCGTGAGACATCTACATGTCGGTAAATTGGCTGCCGCTTAATAGTCGTTTCACGCGTCATCCTGTGTGTCAATAAATGAACTCCTGCCTGAAACACTGAAAAACAGAAGATGAAAACATGTTATTTCTCATTTTAGACGTCGCTGAAACATCTGGGTCGATATGTTTATTTAGTGCATGTTAAAAGTAAGAAAAATTAGTCTTTGGCTTCAGCAAGTCACGCGTCTCACTTCAGAAACAAATCAACAGTGTTTTGGTTCACATCAGTAGTTGATTAGTTTGTCTCAGGCCGATTGAAACCTACATGTGTCGACTAATTAATCTTTTCATGTTGACAAGATTCATTTGGACTATCATTCCTATCAACATGTGGCCAAAGACTGAAGGCTCTAAGGACAGGGGATGCTGTGCTGCTTTTGCACAAACTGTGAAGCCCATCGGGGTGAATCTGTGATTCGTGATTCTGGGTTTTACAAATTAAAACGAATTGAAAACACCAGGACGTTTCGCCAACTAAAATGTGACTGAACATAAAAGAACAATTAATATGATAATATAACAAGTTGACTGAATGATGATTAAAACTAATATGGACATTTGACATCAGACTAAGGATGGAAATAATTGAATGAAAAGCTGACAAAATGAACTGCTGAATATAACAAAAAAACATTCTGAACGATCCAAGGACGCTGGTGCTGCAGCGCGTTGAATGACTTAACAGCACGAGGGCCACAAGCATCCAACAGATTACATTGATGGCAGACATACAGTACCTGAGGAATGCAAGGCTGTTGCTGAAAGAATCCGCATTCAACGCGTTCAATGCCAACTAAAAAAAAGAAAAAAATCTTTACCTTCAATGGCAATGACAGGATAATTAAAGTAAGGAGAATTGAGTTGTTTTATTTGGAATGAATTAGTGGGATGTGCTTTGCTTTCCATGTTCTTAAAAAAAAAAAATACACGTACACCACTTTAGATGTGGATCCTGAGGCGCAGTTTTGTTGAATGTGAGCTTAAATCTTTAAAAAAAACACACACAGGTTCTGGATGTTAAAACACAGGAGGCTAAATACCATACTACAGTTGAATCATGCACTTTAGACCTTGTAGAAGTTGCTATAATCAAATCTACTGTGAGCACACCTGAGAGCAACACAACCCAACAAACCTGAAAGTGCTACATGATTTTTTTTTTAGGTGCATTATAAATATATTTATATTTTTATTTAGTCCTTCTCTGTGTCTTGTTCATCAGATTTTCCGTTGCTTACCTTCTTATTTATCATCCACTGTGACATTGAGACAAGAGAACTTCTGATCTTAAACTGGCACGTTTGCGCCCACTTCTGCGTAAAGAGAGCATCTCCTCTATCAGGGGAAGTGGATCATCATCCGCGAGCGGCAAAAAACGGTTGCAAAATAGATGGTGCGGGGGGTAAGGGGGGAGCCAGCCCAGGACGGGTTTCTTCATAATGCGTTTTTTTTTTAACCAAGTGCATGATTTCAACTGCTCCATCTGCCCTCATCTATCCATAAGAAACAAACAGAGCGTGTCAGAAATCTAAAACAGACAACAAAAATGTACCAGTTCGAAACGGAAACTTCCATAAAGTTAACGCAACCCATCCAATCACAGGATTAAATCCTTTTCCCTGCAGGGGGTGCAGGGTGGTCGGTGGGGTGGTGGGGGATTAAATTTACCATAAAGCTAAACCTGGAAGTAGCCTGCGCATTAGGCTGGAAAAGCAGATCTGCCAACAGAGGTCAGCGTGAAGGCTGTTACGGCTGATCTTTATAGTGTGTGACTGTTGGAGAAAGAATAGGCATCAGTCAACGCTTTTACTGACTGCAGCAGCGGGGGCACACTCACACGCTATGCACGTTTACCGTGCACCTTATCCTAGTTTTAACCGTCCCTCCTCAGGCCCAGGCCGTCGCCTGGTCAGAGGCGTCGGTTCTGGACTTGGCAGACACGGCGAGAGCCAGTTCCAGGAGGTCAACTGTGTTTGTCTGTTTTTTTTCTGCAGGCAGGTGTGTGCTGTAGTTACAGGACGTTTTTTTTTTTTTTTCCCACGGCCGGGGTCGGCGCGCCGGCTGGAGTCGGGGTCACGCCGGCCTCTCTCTGTCTCCTCGGTGCTGAACGAGCCAGCTGCATAACAAGCCAGACAAGTCGTCCCTCTGTGACGCGGTAAAGAGGAAGCGGTGGCAGCAGGCCCCCGTCTAGTTTACCAGCTAAAAATACTCAACCAGCGACAAGTGTCGGTACTTCAGACATGAATGGTAGGGGCAGAATCAGTCTGCTACTATATATCATTCTGCTTTTTTTCTCATTAGCATTTACCCGCCAGAGCAGCAGGGGAGGGAGGAAGAGGTTAAAAGATCCAGAGTTAGAAGATGCAGCAGCACAACTTTATCGGTTTGTAGAGTGGCTGCATTTAGTGACCTACGATTACGGCAGATGGGAGGAAAGTCTTTGACAAAAGTGTGACAATGTGAAGCTCTATAAATAAACCACTGGAGCCATGATATAAAATCCTCTTCTGCAAACACTTTAGCAACACGGTGATTCCTGCACTGTATGAAGAGACATGATTTCAGAGTCTAGTGCTGATAAAGTCTGTGCTACTGTCAAAAATAAAACACATGTTGGGAATATCAATGTCTTCTCTCATTAACATCTACTTGTAACATCAGACTGTAACAGAATTCAGTTTTAAACTGAATGATTGATTTTCCCAATGATCAATGCATACAAAACCAAACCGAAAACCATGACCACAAAACCGTAAACTGAACTGAAATGTGGGATTTTGTGAATGGATGGTGATGCAAAGAAGCTAAAACTGTTAAAATGTAGAATGTGTCACACACAGCTTCATTCCAATACAATCACCACAGATTCAATGTGGATTCCTAAGATTAGCGTCACCAATTCCATATTTTACCAAATGGGGTCACAATATTCTAGTCTATTCAAGAGACATGGCACTGAATATTGGCCAGAAACGTTGACCTTTGACCTCTTGGATATATATATATATATATATATATATATATATATAAAGCATCATCACTTCCTTCATGTTATCCTATTAGACATCTTTGTTATAATCTGTGAATCCTTGAGTTATGGTGACTAACACGGAACACGAGGTTACAGTGACCATGACCTTTGACCATAAAAAATTTTAATCAGTCCATCTTTGAGTCCTATTAAGCACTCATAATAGGACTCATAGTGTACACATATGAAGAAACTCCCTCCAGGCGTTTACTAGAACATCACAATCATAAGAGAATGAGAGAGGAGGCATGGATTCTATTTTTATCTCTAGAGTATGTATCTTCAGTTTTAACGGCGATATGAGTGTTCGTCCTATATTGTGATGTGCAAACTGCAGTTAATGCAGAACGACACACGTGGAGGTATCGGTTCCCGTCTTAGAACTGCATTCATAGACAGGGTTGAAAAACCCATTAGTCGTGGTAAATTCTTGATAAATCCCACTTAATGGTTGAAGCGATGCTTAAATAATCTATAGTGACAGGGAGCCGCAGTGATGAATTTAATTTTCACCCTTAACAAAATTAGCATTTTTTTTTCACTTGTATCAACAGAACAAAGTTAAAGACAGTAAATCCATAGTGTATAGGTAAATTAAGAGCAAATATACAGCACAGGCAGTAGTTTTCCTCTTCACCAATCATCACTGGTGGAGCCAATACGTCACCATAATTTCACCACACACAACTTGACTTTACATTTGAGACTTTTTCCATCATCGCAATTACTTTTCTGGAAATATGGTTAAAGACCCAAAGTAGGTCAGAGTCCACACAAAGTATCACAAAAAAAATACAAAAAAAAATCTTTCGGAAACATCCCAAAAAGGTAACTCAAAGGGCAGAGCAAACTTCTTCAAAAATACCACAAAGGCTATTTTGCATTTCAGAGGCGAATGTTCAGAGAGGCAGCGGCTGCAGAGCTCACACGCCACAGCTCGTTCACATCAGGCCTTTGCAGCCAAAGCAGCAGGAAACTCCGAGCTGTGGGAACAGAAACGCCAGGTTCAGGACTCGGAGGCTCAACCCCGATCCGGAGTAAAGTCGATTCTGAAAAGCAGCTACATCGATTTGGAGCGGGTTTATTAAAGCAGAATAGAGTATTAACTATGTTCCTCTGGAAGTATTGTTACTCAGTCACAGGCGACGTTTGCTGAAGTTTGCTGCGTTGCAATTGCAACTGTTTGTTGGGTACAATATCTGTGAATTATAATGTGATAAAATAAAATATTTTAACAGCACGGCATCCGAAACAACTTACTATACACACACACACACACACACACACACACACACACACACATTGTATATATATACATATATACATCTATACATACATATATATATACACATATACATATATACACACACACATATATGTATATATATATATATATATATATATATATATATATATATATATATATATATATATATACACAATCAGACACACACATTTGGCAATTGGGATACTAACACACAATATTGTAATATACACATACACTTCAATACAGTACTATAATAATACTATAATAAAGAAATTAAAATGAGAAATACTGATTGTTGGAGGAGTGCATGTGAAGAAATACTGGATTATTATTCCAGTCTCCCTGCAGCTGGTAGATTATTTTTTTCTTTTCTTTCTTTTTTTGCCATCTACCGTTGACGACCTGATTGTGTCTTTATTCTAAATGAGCCTCGCGGCGGATCACCTGGAGGACGACATTTGAGATTTAGCGCCATGTAAAGTCAAATGGCGCCGTTCATTGCATGGGCAAATAAATCAAATTGAATAAGCAAGCGTTGCGGCTTCCAACATGTTCCGTGTGTACACAGCCCAAATCCCCCGCTGGCGTTTGTTGTCTGTTGTCGACATCATAGCTCTCCCACACGACGGGACGTCTTTGACGATAATGACAACAAGAATCACACATCCGCTGAAGAAGACGCGGCGGAACAGTTGCTTTATGCAACGATTTTCATTTATTTATTTATATATATTTTTTATTTTTACGGCTCGCTGTTACTGTACGCTGCGACTCTTTTACAGTCTTACATCCACACTCTGAGGATTGCATCACTTACCGTGAATAAACTCACGTCAATGGAAGGTTTCCGGTTAACGATTCGTCGACATGGATTTAAACAAACCAATAAAACCCTTTGACCTTATGAATATAATCTAATTTCTAATCTTATTTCCCCTCTGATCTATTGCACACGTCGCAGTTCCGGAGCAACAAGGAGTATCACCGACATTTCAGGGGGGGGGCCTCAAAAAGCATTAGAGAAGATAATTATGCTTTAATAGTGTCTTGTACAGTTTGTGCCTGACAGCTGTGTTACGGTTAAGCTTTTACAGTTAAGAGAAGATCATGGTCATCAAAGATGGACTCAATGTTAATTTCAACTCTGCCCTGAAGACTCGCTTCGCGTCACCACCCATGTCCTCCACATTCCACATGGTCGATGAATCGACGGGTCGGTCGCCGCTCGCTAAAAGCCGCTGACTCCACGTCTCAGCCGATAAGCCCCCGAGTCGACTCGTGTGTTGTCAATGTGGAGCAGCTGCCCCTTCTTCTTCTAGGGGCCTAAGCGGCGTCATTATCCACGAAGTAACGCGCTGTGACAGCGTGACAGGCCGTACACTTTCACAGATTCTTGTCTCTAAATGACCTAAATACGGAAACCGTGCCGGAAACAGAGGACGGCAGCGGCGTTGCTGAGTGACTGAATCCCGCTCCGGGCTCAGCTACTAAACGCAGTGAAGTCGGCTCAACTACAGTTTAGACAGACATGTAGCAGCATCTCTACCCTCCTCCTTTCTCCACCTCCTCCTCGCCGCCGCCGTCCGGCGTGATTGACTGACGGCTGCTGACAGCGCTGTCAGCAGCCGTCAGGAGAGATGCTCCGCGCCGCTCTCGGATTTCAGAACACGGGTTCCCCGGGAACGCCGGGCAGCGTGCGGCGAGCTGACGTCTTCACATCGCACGACGAACGCCGGCATCAGAAAAACACGAGATTTTCAGGTAAAACGTGGGATTTGGTGAAAGCCGCTCGGCAGGTGAGATTGATTTAAATGCAACTGTGGGAACTAAAGAGATATTTCTTACTAGGAAAAAAACATATTAGAGTATTAGTATTAAGGCCTATAAGAGCAGAATATACGCACCAAGGTGGACATATAAGATAATTAGTATAAAGTGACAACTCTGAGTTGTAGGGAAAATTTGAATTAACCCAAGAAGAAAACATCTCACACACCCCCACGTGACTATAAATAAAATCATTAATCTATAAGATTGTTATTAGTACCTCTGCATAACACTGTGTCCTTATTAACGTATAAGAGAATAAAAAAAGAGGAAGAAATATGGACCAACTTACAACAAAGAATAGCTTTATTAACTAACAGAAAAGATTTAAAGTGCATCTGAAATTTTAAAAAATATAATTAAATCCTTAATTAAACTATAAAAATTTGACTGACCATGTCAAACCATATGATACTGAAAAATAAAACTACATAAAATCGTCTAATCATTGTGATTGTGGTGTAATGTCTTTAATTTCTTTGTCTCCAACATTTCAGACTCAGTAACACACCGGTCTTTCACAGTGAACCAAGCGCTACAGACGCTTCGTCATATTTCCTCGTCTTAGCTTTGGGAGACTTTCGTTTGTCTCTTTATCTCCGTCTCTCTCCATCTGTCTTCTCATCCCTGGTAAATATGTTTTCATGGTGTCACTTGAGGGTCTGTTACACTTTGTGTCTACACTTCATACTCATACTCTGTGCTGTATGCTCCCTGCGCACACTCTGCCAATGAGAGCGCTACTGCCCCCCAATGTAGTGGAGGTGCAATTGCACTTTATTCTAGAACGTAAAAAAAAATGTTAATTAAAAAATAAAAAAGCATGTCCCCCGATGTCAAACCCCCCCCCCTTGACGGAGCTGAGTTAACCTAAGTTGCCAAAGAATTTTCATGAGTAATCAATCACTTTGAGTAATTTTTACGAAAAAAAAAAATGTCATCTGGTTGTAACTTCTTAATGTGCGGGGTTGTCAATCAATTAATCAAATTTGACAAATTAATCCCAATCGCATTAGTGGATTAATTAGGTGCCAACTGTTACATCAATACCCAATTTTTTGATGATCTATTAATCAATTAGATTTATTGTTATGCAGAAAATGTCAGAATTCCACGGTTTCAGCTTTTTAAATCGGATTATTTTCTGATTTCTTTAGTATCCTATAATAGAACCTGATGATCTTTGGGTTGTGGACTTTGACAAGCGTTGATCGACATTATACCGTACACCGTTTTATCAACCAAATGACTAATCGATTATTTGTTTTAATAATCAATTTATTAATCAACTGTCAAAATAGTCTTGCCCTGGCTTTTAATTACAATTATTATATGAATGCAGAATAATAATAATAACACAGAATCTCTCCTGTAATCTACAAATTGATACTCTACTAAAATGATAAATTACAAAATAAATGTTTAGAAGTAAATGTTCACATACAAAGAAAAAGAATAATAAAGATTCCCGTTTGCACGAGGACGCAGAGGGAGAATCTGAAGGAACCTTCCCCTTGACGACATGTCGCTGAACTTCGGAGCGTTATTTAGCTCACTTCCTGGCAAGCTATCATTACATGGTTGGTTGGTACCAATTAATGCCTGGGGTCATCACTTCATACGTACACCAGTGTCTGCCACGGCCTCTGAAAGACGGTAATGCCTTAATCACAGTTCACTTTTATCAGCCTGTTAATTATTTCAAATTAATCGCAAAAGTTAACACGCTAATTTCAGCGGAGCTAATGTAGATATTTGAAGATGTCATTTTTGGGGCTTTTTTTTGCCATTTTACTGACATTTCAAGAGAATAGGACAGATTAAGCAACGCTGGGTGTAACGGTTAGCCTAGACAAGGCTGCCAACCACAGTCTGTGATGGATGTTAATGTGTGGACCTCATTTTCAGACACCAAAACCTCTTTGTCCGTTTGATTTGACCCTTACAGGAACGGATCACAAACAGCGGCCTATTAAACGCAGCAGCAGCAAAGAGGGGAGTGAGGGAAAAAAACAAAAAAAACAGCAAAACCCTCCTCAGGACACGACCACACCTGGCTGCGGCTGCTTGGAAACACGGCCAGGCTGCGATAATTAGTATGCAAAGCTCTTTGTCCACCGAACGCGGCGTTTGCAGCCTGTGACAAACCGTAATGAAGTGAGCAGGGCACAGGGAAAGAAAAAAAAAAAAAAAAACGGGAATCATCACGGCTCGCACAACAGTCGTCTGTGACGGGAAGTGGAGTGCAATTACTGCGAAGGGGAAAGAGGCTTAGGGCAGTGAACGCGTCGCGTTCCTTTTTTTTTGTTTGTTTGTGTAATCTGAACAGTCACGCATGTGCACGCCAGCCTCCTCCTTTTCAATTCTTTGCATTAAAAGCAGTTTGTTCCTTAAATATATATTAACATAAGTCCAATTTTTTTTTCTTCAGGGATGTCGCTGCAATTGGGATGTTAAATATTAACCAAAAAGCAGACGGTAATCACCAGCAAGCTGCCGCCGTGCTGCAGGAAACAATCAGTCACCCTTTGATATTCCGCTGAATTCAGTCGCTCTTTTTAGGGAGAGCCTCTAATACTTGGGAGCGTATGACACACAGGATGCACACCTCTGATGCATACCTCCAATAAAAGACAATTGAAATGACAATAAGATTTACTTCATTCCTTCTAATAGGTACAGAGATTGATGTGCGCCTCAAAGAGAGAAGCAATCTTTTGCAATCCAATTATGTAAAGCTGGCAGGTTTCCTCTTCACAGTCGAAGATCAATTGCAGAGCGGAGAGAAAACGAGATATGATCCACAATATGAAGGTCTCGGTGCTGAGACGCGGGGAAGAGAAAAAGGGAAAAAAAAAAAAAAAAAAGTGGCTGCAGTGGCTCTGGGTGGTTTTGTTGTATAAAAAGTGCAGAAATAGCAGGAAGGGAGGAGATCAAACAGATACTGTAAGAAATAAGTGCAACAGAGCTGTGTATAATCATCCTAATATGTCTTTTGGAGTGTAAGTGGCTGCCACATTTTCACAAACTTGCCCGACGTGACCCTGTGAAGATGTAATATTACTTTACTTTGTTGTTTTTTGTTTCCTTCCTTTGGGTGTTTGCTATTACATCTTTCTTTAATAGCTGCACCATTGTTTCAGTGACTTTGCTGATGTTGATCAAGAAAAATAAAGGTATTTGTTTCTCAAAATAACATGTTAAATTTGCATATGCTTCATGAAACACCTTTTTTTTGCACTTGTTAAAACCAAAGAGGTGATTTTTTCCCCCCTCTGTTAGTCTATGGTGCTAAACTCCACAAGTTTTTATTTAACTCACATGCAACTGTGCCGCTCACTGTTTTCTCTTGCCTGTCAAAGCCCGGTGAACAATCTGAGGTTTTCACACCGAGCCCAATTAGTGTGGTGGCAGGACCTATTGGAACGGAACCTTCGTGATGCAGAACAAGAACCAAAAGCTTTTTTTTTTTCTGGGTAGAAGGGGAACGTCAATCAAACGCATGTCGACAGCGTGCAAGAAGAAATGAAAGAAGGTTGATTCACGCCGCTGCCTCCGACGCGGTATTACACCCAGTTCTTTATTGCTAAATACTCGGCTTCTCTGCAGTCTCCCGGTGATGCAGAGTAACACACTGGCAATTAGAATACGATAGGTATTTCATATGATGGATGCATGCTAATACACTGATCAACAACGCTTCTCAAATGAGAACCATATGATGCAAAGGCACTGAAATATTACAGCCTACATGACCAGAAAGCTTGAACACAGGGGTATTTTTACATGGCTACACTTCCTCTCTGTTGAATCCATACCTCACACAGGCTGGAAAAGCCTCTTACAAACAAAAACGTGGTTATTGGTTCTGCTGGCATCTAAATGCAATAGTATGGGCTGCTGAATTAAGCCCGTTAGTACTTTCTCACATGCTGACTGCACGTGGAGAAAAAAAAAAGAAAAGAAAAAAGAAACAGCAGCAACATAAGAAGCTTACATGTGACAAATAAAGACGATTGACTGACTGAATCTATATATAAAGCGAGGAGCGTCTGTGTGTCTGTGGCTCGCATATCGCTCTGACAGTTTGTCAGATCGACCTTAACTTTCAGATATAGCTTGAGCATGGCACGACGGTGTGCAGCCTTTTTCATGTAATCTTTTTTTGATAGATATTCAAAACATTAACATCATTAAAGTTTAAAACTTATAGACTCACATATTGCAGGGTAAAGCTCCATGACACAGCACTCCTCCTCATGTTGCTTCCCGGCACTTTCATTACAATTGAAAGCTATGTTTGCCCTGTTTCTTCCTTTCGATTGTGAAAGTATAAAGAAAGAAATTAAAAGTTTTCAGATTTTTAGATTGAACACTAATCAAACTAAACATCCACTTATTTGGCTAAACATAAAAAAACATCTATTCAAGTTTCCGCATTTCTGTAGGAATAAACCTCCTAGGGCTTTGCACTAGTTTAGTTATATTGCACACATGGAATGTAGTGATTAGCAGATTTTTGGAGCGATAGCATTGGCTAAAGCACAATAAGTATTGTCATTTTAATTCACATGTCAACAGAGTAAACACATCAAAGGTCTGATATTGTCCGAACATCCTGTTTAGTCTGCGTTAATTCCATTTAAAGCCTCCAGCAGGACGTCGTGTTTTTCCATAACCAGAGGGGCTGGTTGCTCATTATCCGCAGCGTCCTGTTAGGGCTGCTGAGATTGACAGATCGCGCTGTCGCTCGTGTGAGCCGAGGTTGCAGGGGAATGCGACTATTTTTAGGAGCCTCCCTAGGAGTCCTCACAAGACAAAAAAAAGGTTGCAGTGTCAGTGGATCTACAATTACTACGACTGTTGTAATTATGACCTGTAGAAACTCTACTGTGCGTATTCAGATCAACTGCTTTGGCTCATGCACCAGGAAAATAATTTTAATTCCACTGAGTGGGTGCCGTTTGAGTCCATTATCCGGTTCTTACAATGCACCCATGCAGCCTACTGGAGAAATTAACACCACCAGCTGTTTGTCATGGTGCAGCCAACTCTTAATAGTTTGCATGGATGGAAACATGAATGTGCATTCGATGTCATTTACTTTCCCAGATGTTATGGCGATCATGTTAAAATTCACTCTACACTTGGATGGAAACCTTGACCATATTCTGGAGGCTATCCCAGAATGCACTGGGCATCAGGGATGGAACAGAAATATCTGGCATTTCTATCGCAAAGGCTAATACACATTGAAAAAAACAATTAAGTCTTTAAAAAAAAGCCTTGTTTTCGGTACCATTGATCCAATATTGAAGAAATGTCTCATTCCATTAAAGGATCATTTTAGTTTTTCAACGTTTAAAAAAAAAAAAAGGTAAAAAATCCAAAAGATGAAATGAGATTAAAACCAACATATAACATTAACAGATCATTTATTTCAAGTTTGTCTCCTTGATTTTGATCAATGCAATGTTTTATCTCATCTTTTGGACATTTTATCAAATTTATCACATTTTTGAAAAACTTAAAAAACTAAAATGATCAATCAATCGTATGAGATAATCCAAGATAAATGTACTCAATATTGGACTAATTTTAAAGTAGAATGTAAATAAAATGTTGGCAATAATGTACAATAAAAACCTATGATCATGTCCTCTTCTCTTGAAGGAAAATAAGAGACTTTAATCAACGACGGCCTTTAAAATAAACTACATGACATACTTGTTTAGCCATTATAGATGGAATGCATTAAAAATCCATTTAATGTTCAGTGCACAGAGGAACATACAGCCACTTATGGCAATTATATTTTCTTTCTGAGGAATATTATTTGCTTGCGAGCGCTGGTTTTGAAAGCATGTGGAAGATTGTTTTAAATTCCGTCGCTAGGCCGCTCCTGTAATTGGATTTGGTGGCACCGCGATGTCTGCGACCTTGCTTGTTTAAACTGGAGATCTTGTAACCCTCAGACAGTAAGATGACAGGTATGCTGGAAAAACCCACCCGAGGGGTCACATCCGTAATTTGTAAACCAAAGCGTCGTCCATGTGAGAATTACAGCTGACAAAATGACTCCAGGGAAACTTCAAAAACCAACAATATCGAGCAAAACATGTCATGGATTGGAGCATTTGATGAAATACGTTATGTTTACCTGTCCGTGCAGAAATACAAGTCTATTTATTCATTATGAAAAGTTGAACATTTAATCAATCAAATTTAACCTCTGTGGAGTATGTTTTTTTTTTTTTGTCAAATCAAAATATGTATTCAGGGATTTCTATGGCTGTTCATAAAGTAAATGAATAAGCGCTGTCAGCTCGCAGCGGAAAAACCTCTCACAGCTCGAGAGGATTTAACATGCATCACAGTTAATGGCCACGACATGAATGTTTAAATGTTTCGAAAGGTTATGTAGCCTGTAGCCTTTTCAAAAGGTTATCCACCCTGCGGTGCTGGAGCCGTCACCTAGCGCAGGTCCTGAGGTAACGCCGCCGCTCTGCATTGTGCCTCCATAGCAGCAAATCCATCCCCGGCAGTTACCTCCGCGGCTGTCCTGGGGGCTGGATTTAAGTACAAAAGCATCCATAATTTCTTTGAATCGCTACCTAAATTTAGAGTCAGGAGCCCAGCTGTCTGTCAGGAAGGTGTCAGCCGCTGCACTCTGATGTAAGTCTGTGGCTATTTGGGGAAGACAGTGGGTCACTTTTTAATTACGCAGCTGAATAATTGATAGATAAGACGAGTCCTCAATCCTCAATATTCCCTAGATCTCAATGTCATGTCCTAAAGATAGACTATGCACGTTCTTTAGCCCTGGTACAGGTGTAACTGGTGGAATTGTAAGGTCAAACAGACCACTCCAGTCCACTCTGAAATATTTATTACTACTGTATTCTAGTATTGGATGTATTGATATGAACATTCATAGAGAAAGCCAAATAATAAAAAATAGAAACCCAAGGGAAATTAAAATGTCTTGGTTTCATGCTGGCACCCTTAATATGAATTTAAGGCAAATAATCCTCTTTAATCTGTCTGGGTGGCAGGAGACCTTATTTCCAGCAATTAGTCAATTAGATATTTAAAAATTTGTCAAAACATTCATATCTTCTTCAACCTTAACTTTCGCAAATATTTTACACATGGCATGATAGTGTGTATCCTTTTTCTGTGAAATAGTTTGAATGGTTAGTCAAAGCATTATTAACATGATTATTATCACTACAACTAAAAACCCTGCAGGTGTGCTGTGGTACTGTAGGTGGTAGTGCCCTTGCTTCATAAGCAGCAGACCCGGGTTCGAGTCCAATCTGAAGCAATGCTTTGTGTCTATGTCACAAACTATAGCGCTACCATTCAAACCTCCATTTTCTTCCTGCACTTTTGTTATAATTCAATAATATTCAATAATCCACTGGTTGTGCAGCCAAAGTAATGAGAGTGTTGTAATGTCTCAACAATCTAAGGGGTTACTTTATTCCACACGCTAACACTTTCTCCTGTGGGCTGTAGCCATCTTACTCCAAGACAGGTTTACAGATCCTCAGGAAATCCCAGCACTATCACCTTACAGAATTCTTTATCAAGACTTTTTAACAGTCCAACACACCATTATTTGGAAAACATTAAAAAAAAAACTAATTAGGCTTCCACTGTTCAATAGGAATACATGCACTAGTTTAATGAACAACACTGATTCCACTGCTCTGTCTAAGATGCTTTGCATTTGTTTGTGCTCAATTTAGGCTGTTTTCTGAGTGTTTCCTTACGTCTAGACAAGTGGACTAATCTAAATAAAAATTTCCATTTTAATCCATCGGGAAATTAGTCATTAAGAACATCTCTTACTTATTGCGAGACAGCAAAATTCACTTCAAGCGTCTTGACTCCTACCTGTTTGATGGATTACGTTTTAATTTGGGAAAGATATTCATTGCCTTTTCGAGAACGTTCTATCTAGCACCATCATCTGGTCGAAATTTGTATTTCGCCTGTGCGTCTGATAGTTTTGCATTACAGCCTCACAGAGTGTAACTGTAAACTTAGTATGTAAAATATCGCCCGTCCCATCAGCTTAAATCACAGCTGCAACAGAGGGGAGCGTCTCACCCCTGCAAAGAGAGTCCCTGTACTTTCACCCGCTGGTCTAAATCACATCTGGGTGTCAGGTGTATTCAGCTCTCCACCCACAGACATGATAAATCAAAAATTAACTGCAAAAGTGGAATTCCAAACTAGCAGCAGCCGTAAACAAGCACGGTGACGCCTGTCCGCAGCAAGCTGGACTCATCAACATTCTTTGCTTCCCGTTGCCGTGAGGGCGTTTTTCTATCCGTTGGAGGGTTGCGGCGATGTCGTTTACATTCGTGCAACTTCTTCCCTTATGAGAGAGAAGAAAAATGGAATTGACGTCAGAATCGCACACTCACTGCTGCATTTTATGCAAATCTTTAGGATCTTTATTGTTGACATTGTTAGGTAAACTACCTACTTATATCTCTTATTGGATAAAAGATTAAAACATACCAGCAATTATGCCACTATACGCCAATCGTATTCTTTTAAATGTCCTCACAATGCACTCAGGCTGACTAAAACTCTGTTCCCGTTCTTTTTATGCACATTGCAGATGGAATGAGCTGCAAAATGCCATTACCTTAGAAGCGTTCCCTTCTTTGTATAGCTGTAGGATCTTTTACAAACTGACTTGAGATGGCTTTTGTTATGGATATTGGCTCGAGTGCTTCCCTGTGTAGTTTTTTTTTTTTTTTTTCTCAAGTTGACCAGGAACATCCTGGGAAAAAAAGAGCTCACACCTCAATGAAGGCTGGTGGGAAATACATGAAAACAAGTGAATGGGAAGGCAGAAATGTACATTTTTTTGTTCCCTTTTTCTGCCATTTTGAGCCACTTACACAGTGTTTTAGCCGTGAAACAGTCATGTTCTGATAGACAGTTGGGAATATAATCCAAAGGTTTAACAATTATGAACCAACACAGTGGCCCAGAGAAATCTGTGGATCAAATTACCACTTTTTATGCAAATAAATACATTACATATATGGACACAATTAACCCACATTCAACAAAACAGGATAGATGATAGAAAAATATGTAATGTCTCAATTATTCCATATTGAAATGGATGAAACCCTAACAGGTGAAAATGTTATATAGTAGGATTATCTTTAAATCTCATATTCCATTAAGAGATAGTTTAGCTTATTTCAAGTTGTTTTTGTTTGGTCGTGTTGTTTTTTTTAATAAGATTGCATTGTTTGACTTTTTTATCTTGATGTTGTGTGACTTTTTATCTTATATTTTGGAAAAAAATCGTGGAATAGCCTAAATTAATCGTAGATTCAAGATAATTCTACTCATCAATGGACTTATTGGGTTAAATGCAAGATACATTCACCTGAAAATGTTTCATTTTTTGCAGTGCACTGAACATAATCAGTTTTTCAAAGGTGAAATTACCTCCTGCTTTACAATCAATTCACAAATCAGCCGATATTTTAGGTCTCATCTCATTAACAACAGTGGCAGTAGCCTCAGAACAAAGCGACGGTAGAAACCGGACACACGTCTCTTTGGGCCTGTGAGGTCCAACAAAATACGTCAATGATTAAAAGCGCGAAGAATCACGTGGAAATTGGAATATTATAGGCTAACAGTTAAGGCTAACATTATAGGCTGAAGCACACAGGAGCATCTTAATCAAGTGATTTACATACTTGGAGTGAGAACAGTAATTATATTATTGTTTGCATAAAAACATAATTAATGGAATTCCAAGATGAGTGTCATATGATCCTATCAGTGGCGTCTGTATTCATATTCACACTGCATAACGCCGCTGTAATAAATCATTTTTGTACATCGGAAACAATTGCAAATGATTCCCTGAGATAACGACGAGAAGATTTATCAGCAAACAGCGCTGGATTACAACAGCTAATGAGTTCGGAGTGGCAATTCTATTTTAGTCTATTAAAGTCTATGCATCGCATAGTGTGTGTGTGTGTGTGTGTGTGTGTGTGTGTGTGTGCAACAAAAATTATTTTTTTTTAAAGTTGCTCCGATACGGTCACTGTTCCATGTAGGATTCACTGTGTTTATCACAGCGCTCAAGGTCAGAACATCCGAATGTCGCCTGCGACGGTGTTTGGAATATTATGCATCGTTCAGACGCAGGAACAAGAGGCAAATACTTATTTTAGAGCGCTGCGTTGGTGCGGAATGTCATTGAAATGCAGACGAGAGAGGAACCATCGGAGACAAATTCCCATTCGACATTTAGTCTTTGAGAGCATAATGAAATTCTTATCTTTCCAAACATGCATAGATCTCAGTAAGCCCTCAGTAGAATTAAGAGTTCTTTGACCAGCTGTGTATTTGAGATAGATCTATCAAAACGTCTTGTCACTTTTAACTAACGCCGAGCCGGGTAAAAGTTGAGACGCCGCGGGGGGGCGGCGGTGGCGGCGGGGGAGGAGGAAAAATGTGGAAAAACAAAGCGCTCACACGCTCCCTTTTGTGTGAAATTCAGATAATTAGCGACACAAATGACAACGTTGGCGACAGAACAGCCATTATAAACGCTCAATTTAAAAAAAATCATATTTTATGCAAATCAGCGATGAGCCGGGGGGGGGGGTTGCCGCTAGTTAAATTTGATAAACGGTCGGCAAACAAACCCCCGACTTGAGCCGCTTCGCGAGTCGTCTGACATCATCAATAATGAGCGATGGGCCCATGATTACAATGACTTCAGAGATGACAAACAAGTCCGCGGCTTCATCTGTCCACATTAAGATAAGTGTGAGCGAGAGAGCGGGGGGAGCTTAGCGGGGGGCTGATTTGAATATGATTAATGGAGGGCCAGGTCTTCAAATCCCATCCAGCTCCGGCGGCCAGGCCGCCTCCGATAGGCCGCGGCTCAAAGTTCTCCTCTGCTATCACGGCGCACACTCGCCGTCTGTTTCCTGCCCAGAGCTCAGGAGGGGAGCCGTCTGAGCCCAGATCACAACGTAAAAAAAAAAAAAAAAGAGGTTTCAGACGCGCTCCGTCCAGCTGGACAGGAGTCCGGCCTCCACGCCAACCTCGGCCAAGAAGGGCGAGGGGAGGGCGCCGAAAGTTACCGGGGGAGGCAATCTGCTGTTTTTTTTTTTTTACCATGGTCATAAAAGCTTTTACATTTTGATGCTGCAAAATCTGATTTTCTGAGCTTTTATTATGGGGTTTGGGGATCTGCCTGGGATGAGAAAAATGATGCCTTTTTCTCTGTCCGTGCTGTTTGCAATGAATGAAACAATGAGACGGTCGGCATGAATAGAATCTCAGCGCACACACACACACACACACACACACACACACACACACCAGCAGCAGTGTGTCGGCCCAGTCCAGGCAAACAGCATCAGAATAATCAGAATCAGCTTCATTCGCCAAGTACTTGTGACCATACAACGAATTTGTCAACTGTCAGTTCAAGATAATTCTACTCATTATTGGACTAGTTGGTTTAAATTCCATATATATTCATGTGATAAGTTTAGTTTTTTTGCACTGAACATATTCAGTTTTTTTTAAACAGCAGGTGAAGTTACCTCCTGCCTTACAAACAATTCACAAATCAAAACTGCAAAATACTATATTTTATTGCTTGAGCCTTGAAAGATGCTCACTGACTTCACATTACTGTGAAGAAACACTAGTGACTCCAGATTTTCACCCTGTGTGTGCATACACACCAAAAAATCCATCAAAAATCCATATCAATATTATACATTGATATGGATTTTATGTTATATGCATGTATATTTATCATCTACTATATTCATAGAAGTCACATTATGATATCATGGCATCGCTCATCGATCACATCACAGTTTATATAGAAGACGACCAACTCGATGCAAGGCAACCCAAATGCAATTCATAGATTATGGTATTTATTGGTATTTTACTTTCAGTATAAGAGAAAATACTCAATTATATTGTATGGTTCTGAAACAGGGATACTTGTTCATGCAAAACGATGACAACTGGGTATCATTAGCATTAGCATTACCCAGGCACATGTGCTCAATGACGCTGTACGACCAGAACCAGGAGAGATAAGGACATTAGTGGCGTCATTTCACTCTAAAAGACATTAATACCTGGGAAAAGAAAAACAGAAGTGCACGTCTGCAGGAATGAAAACGTGTTGGACAGAGGAGCTGTTTGCTGCAGTTGTATTTTGGGGTTGGTTTTAAATCTATGGGCCACATGAGGTTTGTAGATGTGGCTGGAGGGTTTCTTAAATGTTCACACATTCTCAACCATTATGAATAATTTAAAAAAAAGAATATATTAGACATTTTGCACAGAGTGATGAGATGAATGCACGCTTTAAGTAAATAATTAAGATGAGTCGATTGATGTATTTATTGATTTTAGCTTGGTTGGGATGATACTTGGTATGTTGTTTTCTTTTTATTACAATTACTTTATTGTTGTACTTTCTGTTTCAGTTATTTTCCTCTGCTGCCTTGATTAAAAAGAACCCAGTCTGCAGCAGACCTGCAGTTTCCTGGGAGTATGTTCCGGATATGTGGAGCATAAAAACTGAACACTGCTTCTCATTAAAGGTTTTATATTACCAGACAACAGACTACATTGTAGAGAAGCTGTGAATTGCACTAAGGCAGAACTGTTACTAGGAAATAAAAACATGTTCATGTATATCTATCGATGTCATGAAAAAAAAAGCGGATTTGAGAGGAAATATCAAGATATATCAAAAATGATCCCTGAGGCTAAAAGTATGTCGTCTGTCACAAGCGCATGAGACACCAGGTAAAACCAGTTTAGACAAAACTTTTACTGCTTGGTCACGCAATCAATTTCAAAGGAAACAACGCGATTGGTGGATTTGATGTATTTTATTTTGAGCATTTCATCTTTTTTTTCCTGACATAGATAATAGCAGACATGACACAAAGACTCAGACAGGCAAAGAGAGGAGGAAGGAGTCATGCAACAAAGGCGTCCAGCCAGAATAAAACCTGCAGGTCGTCAACACACCTCCAGGACCATACCTCTGGTGAGGGAGAGCGAATGCAATTCCGTTGTTATTTCTGGTGGGACCAGACACTTAGTCAGTATGATCGGTCAGACAAAAACATCACGTCACCCACTGATCTCTGAGATGAACTCGGTGAACAAAAACACACAAAAATACTACATGCACACACAGAAACAGTCATTCAGCAGCACACGATTTCTATAAAAAAAAACAAGGCTAGCTGTGCGGACAGTTTAGCAACTCATTGCTATTTTCAAAATCGGAAAATAATTCGTCATCTTATCTCAGACAGCTGAGGACAAAGCGTCATCATCGGCATCTAAAGAACGCCAGGCGGCTCACTGAGAGGAGTAGGCACATGCAGCGAGATTAGAGAAGATTTCCACACTTTGGACTTTATCGCGTGCCTTTTGTAAGCCCGTATTTGTCTTTCCAGGGAGCATGGCATTTGCAGTGGAGGTGAGGCTCATCGCAAACATTGTGAGATGATCAAATTTATTGGTTTGCTTTCCCTACATGTGTGGTAGATTTATTTTAATCTCCGCGTGCTGAACTGAAAGCACATCAGAGCGCGGAAACGCAGAGATATTGTGGGAAGGCTAAGCCAGTTCCCCACTTTCTCATCTGATGTTATCCCATCTCATCCCATCTGGCTCATGAGGTCCAATATGTGCATATTCAAATATATGAACGGGGTCTTTGGATATCACATTGCAATTCCATCTCTTTCTCCCTTTCGCGTCGGGGTTTTATTTCCTCGCCAACTTCGAAGTGAAAAATGTGTGTCGGCTGAGGGTGTATTTTGCAGAGATAACGTGGGCAAAGCTGGTTTGACAGGAATCTGTAAACAGAATGTCCAAAAGTCAACGGGAATCATACACAAGAGGCTGTGCAGCAGGAGGGTCTAATGTGATGTGTCCATGTCCGACTGCAGACTGATTATGTTCCACAACTGGACAAACAACAGATTTTGTGCAGCACAGGCATGATTGTGCATAATAAACAGTTTCCACTGTTCTACGGTGGTTGATGAAACAGTTCAATTGTCATCCGTGGACATTTTACAGCAATTAACTAACATTTTAGAGGTGTGAAAATTGAAGAAAGTAAAATATGTATCTGCAAAATAGGAGACTAATGCATACTTTTATAACAATAATTAAATAGTCACCTTTTATCTTGAATAATTCATTTATGATACACAATTACAGTACGATATAGGAAATGTCATATAAGGTAAACAGTAGCTCCCCATAATCAGCTCTAGTAATTTATAGGACTATGCAAAAATACTGGAGGTGGGATGGTTATTTGTATGATTGCAGCCAGCAAGCATCTTTAAAAGGGGGGTAGAGGGGTGTCATCCCAGCACGATAAGGGAAAACTGCGTTCCCCTTGTTAACCTGCTATCCCCCCCTCCTCTCCCATTGCCGAGTAGCGATGGAGGGCAGGGAGTGCAGGTGCAGGGGGGCTATGTTGTCTAGTCTGCCTGACTCATTGATCCTTTATCTGCCTGAGGTTTGTGCATGTTGGAATCTATGGCCCTGACCGTGGCTCTGAAATATCAGAAGCCTGTTTAGTATTGATAAATCCATGGCGCTGAAGACAGGTTTGTGAGCCTTCTCTCAGTCCCACCCTTCCATTTTAGGTGTATAATATTCTCTAAACTCTACACTATAAATACTCAATTCTATCTATCGCACCCTGTTCTCTATAGATTCTACGGTTTACCGTGATGATCAAAGTGACACGTAGCAACATGTACTGTACGTGGACCAGTGAGAGGATGATGGAGACACACCACAGCCTGTGGTTTTCCTATAATAAATCTGATGCTGTGGTGTCTATGCTTCTGAAAATACACCCCACACCTACACTACTCTGCAGGGCCCACAGACAAAAAATGTGACATCCCTGTGACTTACGTTGAACTCGACTTGCTGCTGAAACAGCTCTAAAAGCATCGATCCCTTCAAGGATCTCCTCCAATCACCTCTGAACTGTGAAGTCACCAGGACCACAAAACTCATTGACTCACTGACTCATTTCCTTTGTTTCTTTCTTCTTAATCCCATTTCTCTGGGCTGTGCTAAGTTCATCCAGTTGAAATCATTCACATCCCACTCACCCCCCCCCTCTCCTCCGGTGTTCCCCAGGGCTCCGTCCTTGAGCCTTTTCTATTTATCATTTACCTCCTCCCACTTGGCTCGATCTTCCGTTAATACAACATCCATTTACACCATTAGGCGAATGACACCAAGCTTTACGTTTCCTCCAATTCCACTTCCACCTTCCCACCCCCACCTTGGCAACACCAGCCACCTGCTGCAGGTTTCATCACCAGAAAACCGTCCATCAGTCACGTCACATTCTACATCAACTCCACTGGCTTCCCATTAAACATGGCATTGATTATAAAATCCTCCTCCAGACATTTAAGGCTTGCTCTGAGCTGTAACCCACCGCTCACCGTGAAACTCTTTTTTAAAATGTCTGACCTGTTCAATCCATCAATAAGCGAATATGTGAATATCTCCGTAGTCACAGTTGTCAATGTTTGGTAAAGTAAGTAGACATACCATGTAGCCAATCAGAGAGCGAGAATGAGCTAAATGAGCCAATGAGTCTCTGTACAGATGTGGTGCCTGCCGCTAAATGCTCTGATGATGCTGAGAAGTAAATTGACTCATTTTGAGTTTAATACACTGTTTTGGTCAGTGGTTTATTTGACAGCAGTTAATCTCAACATGTAGAAATACTGAGAAGCTCCACACTCAGTTTGTTATTGTCAGATGTGTGTTTGTGCATGTGTGCAAGTTGCTAGCGATATGTGTCATCTGTGTGTATACGTAAAAACATAAGTGCACACAGCATGTTGTTAGAATGTTAAGCCCTGTTCCAGGCCTGCCAGCATCACACTGTAACACACTGTAACACGGCTGCAGCCTTCTACAGGATGTGTAAAACGGGCTAATGAATCATCAGCTCAGGAACGGCTCCCTCTCTCCCGCTCTCACACAGCAGCAGAATCTGCAGGTCTGAAACCTAGATTCCTCTCCTTTCAATGGGTGGCCTGCAGAAGCAGCCACCTTCTTCAAGGCAGGAATCTGCTTAAGAGTAAGATTCAAGGACTTCCCACGGGTGCGTCTGACTTCAAGCAATGCAGGCCTGGCTGCCCAACCATCAACCAGAGCTATGCAGCCTGCACACAGACTCCTCTGCAACACAAACAGCTGGAAGCAACACTTTTATTCAGCAACTCAAAGAAGCAGAACCCCAAAGCACCTCCGTTCTTTTTTCATGGACTGGTAATATAACCGGGCATGACTTAGAATTAGCAGAGCACACAGCTATGCAGGACTCTTTAACGCGTTGATGTTCACTGAGTTTTAGGTTCTTTCACAGTCAGGGGGTTACGTTTGATGTCAGTGCGTTCCACCCCTCGCATGCCTGCCTGTCTTTTAACTTTGCCCCTTTGAACACAGACAAAATTAAACTTTTACATTTGACTCAACCTCTACGAGGTGTGGTCAGCTGTAAGTTCTTGTATCATATCTCGCAGACAAACCAGCAGCCACCCTATAGATTCCTACATAGGTGCACACAAGCGGTTTCACACCTTCATGATTAGTCCTCTAACTTGTCTGTAAGCTTAGTTTTCACATGCATAATAACATGTATGTGTTTGCACATGCCTTTAGGTGCTGAAACGGAGTATGCACTGTATGTATGGGTTCTATGTATTCTGTAAGTCTATAGCATATTTAGGCATATATGTATGTGCATGCATGTATGCATATCTATTCATATATTATTCAAACATTTATTGTTCTCCTCCATTGATGTTTAAGCAATGCAAGTTGGAGAAATTGTGTTTTATGAACCCATATGGGCTGAGCTTCATAAAGCATGACTCTTAAATTAAAATACATACTTGTTCATTATATTGTTTAGTGCATTTGCCTTTTTTAGCCTCTTGTGTTTACTAAGACTGTTCAATCCACAGCCATTATGGCACATACGTCAAAGTCAAGGCCCACAGGCTGGATGTGACATAAAGCTTTTGTCCCTGTTGAAAATTAAAATTTACTGACAGAGCCATAAGAAATTATTTATTTGATCATATAGTAATTATTAGTATGTTATAAGTATTAATTTTAGGGTTTCAGTCTGTTTAATGGGGATCACTAGACTATATGCGGTCATTTTATTTTTTTTCAATGAACATTCGATCAGTCTAGCCCTTGGCTTGTTCCTAATTTTTTCATTTGGCCCCCATGTTCATTTGACTTTGACACCCCTACATTATGGCATAACACCCACACAAGCTCTCACACTCATTCACTTGTGTGTATAGGTGCATTACAAATAAATAGAATGAGGTAAAGGTAGGTAATAAAGTTTAATATTTTCTATATCTATAAGTCAAAATCCTCAAAAATACAAGTAATCTTCATGATGTGAGTTTCAGTTTCTTTTTGAGATGCACCTGTATACTGCATATGGTAAATATAAATATGCATGAACAACAAGCAACAATATTCAAATCATCAGTTTGCACTTCTGGTTGTAGTTTCAGTGTGGAACAGCTCAGGTTTGGAGATGAGGATTTGTTCCTTTAAGGGAGAACAGAAAGCGTATAGTGGCTGCTGAGTGTTACCTTCAAGTCCATGTCACTTTACAGACATCAAAGGTGATGCCAGCAGAGAGCACGTCATCCCTCTCAAGCCGTACATGCATTAAGGTTAACCTTGACAGAGTCAACATCCTTCAGCCGCCGAACTGATCCAACCTGCAAACAAGAGCCGACTGACGCGTTTTAACTCTGCTCATATTACTCCATCGGATCTCCACGCTGCACAGCGCAAACAGATTAAAGTTAATAACTAACCTAATCAATTTAGAATTCTGCAGCGCAATCATAGAACGGCATACAGTAAACATCGGTTTCCAATGCTCATCTACTTCCAAACTCCGGAAACGTGCCCAGACGGTTTGACGTGAGGGCAGCCGAGTCACCGCTGATGTACACGACAAAACACAAACTATTAACAACGCATTTGCTTTTTTTTGTTATAATGAGAACAAAAAATGCTGTCTTTACAGATCAGTTTGCATGTGCTGGAGTATCTACTGCACCATGTGGTCAAGGTCAGCATCTGTTTTGACCCTCTGTGTTTATTTCAAATAACCATATGGCTGCTCCAAGCTGCAAGGTCACTTTTCCACCTCATTCCATCACTATTGCAAATGCTAAATACATTTTTTTTTCCTGCAAAATAAGGTCAAGAGCATTGCACAAGTACCACAATGACGTATGTCAAAAAAAAAGGCAGTAGTTTGCTGAATGTGTTGAAAAAATACATGCACTATATTATGTATCTTGTATCATCCAGAGTGTTAGCAACTCAACAGAAAACCGATGTGGCCAAGTCACACCCTTCTCACCACACGGCCAAATTAACAGGATCCAAGTTAAAAAGAAAGCACATAAAAAAATAAATGAATAAATACAAAAAAAAACATGCCACACAGCCAAAACAATAAACTTTATACTGCATCAGTGCACTTCAATAGATCATTTAAGTCTACTCACAGATGTTTCTTCTGGCAGCTGCACTGAGCCATCGACACACACACACACACACACACACACACACACATACACACACACACACACACACACACACACACACACACACACACACACACACACACACACACACACACACACACACACACACACACACACCCAAATTGAGCACATTATAATTCTAACACAATTAAAGTTTAACAACATGACCACTGAGCAACACAGAACAAAATAAGGCTCTGCACTAACAAGGTCTGGACAAACATAGAGCAAGAAAAGCTTTTATTATTTCTTGATGTAGATAAAACAAACTGCACTGGTCACGGTGCTGCAGACACGGCATCAATACTCTGTGATTTCTTTGTAAAACCAAAAATAATGAGGATATTCCGTCTTGTTAGAATTCGCCTCAGCGTTGACGCGCTTATTCGAGAAATAAACTTCAGCAAACAGATTAGAGACAAACGAAGGCTTACACGGGAAATTCAAGTCAAACACGCTGTTTCGGCGTGTCATGGTGTTTCCCATGTTTCCGTTAATGGATCTTTGAGCCAAATGACGCAGCGTTTGGTTGTGTATGTGCATGCTAAAAAATAAAATGTCAACAGTCAGAATAAAAGTTAAAGATTTTAGTTGTGAATCTTGCAAACTAATTATATGGACTAATTGTACCTAGAATTAGTTGTTTGAAAGCTGCTTTTATGCCTTTTAATATTATTTTACATGCATGTGCTGGAGTGTGTGTGTGCTCCCTGTAAACAGCACATAATATATTTTTGATAAATCTCTTTAATAACCCATGAGTGTTTTTGCAATAACGTACAGCAAGCTCACACCCAAGCTGCACTGAAGTAACAGGCTGTACCATTGACCCAGTAGATAAAAAAATGTGGTGTTGAAATTTTAGTATCTATCTCCTTTAGATGTACTTACATTTTTATAGCACCGTGCAGATAAAGATTAAAGATGCACTGCCGTTATGTATGAACCATTTTATAAAAAAAAGAACAAAATAAGTGTAGTGTTTTTTTTCCACTTGACTTTGAGATGAGGCAGCAATAGGGCTGCAGCTAATGGATATTTTGATAGATTAAGCAGATATTAACATAATTAAATAATCACTCAATTGTAACCACTGGTTCCCAAAGCTGAAGATGCATCTTAAATTGTCTTTATATATCCATCGCAACAATCCACAACCCAAAGATCATCACCTTAGTAATACAGAAGACTAAAGAAACCAGAAAATAATCAGATTGATAAAAACTGGAATCAGAAAATTTGCTTAAAAATTGATTGAAAATTTGATTAGTCGATTATGAAAATAGTTGGTGATTAATGTAGTTGGCAAATAATTCATTCATCAATTAATTGTTGCAGCTCTATTTAGCCATGCTACTAATTAAGATTCTGTTTTATTTAGGGTAGTCTGTCCATATCCATACATCCATCCCTCCTCCAGCTCCTTTTCCTTCCATTTTATCCATTAAACCTTTTCATATCCACATCTTTACTGGCTTGATCTTCATTAGCGACCTTCTTTTCCTCCTGCCTGCTGCACCCTGAGACCTGTTATCTGCCTGTTTCTGCCCTGGCTGTTGATTTGGCTGTGGCCTGCTGGAATACCTCCTCTGGTTTAGATCCTAGCCTGAGCCCCTCTACTTCCATTTTATGAGTCAGACCGCATTAAGCTCTGCCTCAGGAATCTGCATTCCAGTCCTCCCACTGTATCCCCGTTGCCTTTCCTGCCCCGGCCGTGTCAGGTCCACCATCACTCATACAGCATTGACCAGCCAATATCCTAATTAGACATTTAGAAAGCTTTATTTGTATTTATTTATTTATTTTACAGGGGTTGGGCGGGGGTCACAATCTCAAATTAATGACCTGGGGGCAACTGGCCAGCATGCTCTCTCTGAGGGAGCCCACACAAGCAAAGAAAAATAAAATTGTTCAACAATATCGTATAACTGTGGAACTCTCTTATTTTTCATTGCCAGGGAAGCAAAAAAAAATCATCCAACCAAATGTATTCCATCCATCCATCCATTGTCTATCCCGCTTATTCCCTTTCGGGGTCGCAGGGGTCTGCTGGAGCCTATCCCAGCGCGTTAAGGCGAGAGGCAGGGATACACCCCAGATGGTCGCCAGCCAATCGTGGGGCACACACACCATTCACACACCATTCACTCTCACACTCACACCTATGGGCAATTTAGAGTTTACCAATTAACCTGAGCATGTTTTGTATTGTGGGAGGAAACCGGAGTACCCGGTGAAAACCCACGCAGACACGGGGAGAACATGCAAACTCCACACAGAAAGGCCCCAGACCCAGGCCCCAAGGCGGGTCTTGAACCTGCGACCTTCTTGCTGTGAGGCAACAGTGCTACCCACCGCACCACCGTGTCGCCCACCAAATGTATTCATTCAAGTTTTTTTCGCCAAAGGCTACATTTTCCCAGATAAACCTTGCATTTGAACCCGTTACGATACCTCTGCCTAGTACTCGTGTTACTGAGCTGACCTTGAACAGGTCATAACGTGACCTTATGGCGGCTTGTTCAACTGGATCATTACCGCTCATCCTGCCAATTGGCAACATTGGATTCTTTTTTTTTTTAAGTAACAGGACTTGATATGAAGTTTGGGTGTTCACATGTTCACATTTCTTCGATAACTTGGATTGACTCAAAGGCAGTCAAAGGTAGGTTTACTACATTTAGGCTGGTGGTTTGCAACAGGGGCGACTTATTACTGCTTTGTTCCTTTGTCACGTCAGTAGTCTAGCAATTCAATATTATTTAAAAACTGCTTTTAGACAATCAATGTATCTTTGTGCACCGGTGATTTGATTCAAATAACATGACTCTCCATTCAAGATACATCATTATTATATGTCATTAAATTGGAAACGTGTGCAGGGCAGGATGAAAGTATGGGGCCAGCAGTTTGAGACCTTTGGTCTACGGTGGAGGTATGGATCATTAAAATGCTCCATATGATCCGCGCGTAAAACGCTCCATCTTCGTTTAACAAGGCACGGCCAGGTTCTGCGCTCTCGCACGGAACGCAACATGCTCTCCTATAGGACTCGGACACGGAGCCGTGTGTCACTTTAATTAGCGCGCGCAGCCGCATGATAAGCTCCTTTTTACACGTTCACCTTGACAACACCTTCAGATTCTCTGATTATTACTTCACACTACCGTTACGAATCAGAACTCTACTCTACTACTTATATAAAGACAAAAACAGATTATGAAAAATGTGCATAGTAAGTAAGAAAGAAACATTAACACCATTGAAGTTACACATCACACATGTTTAGGAAGTTTATGAATTCGGGTTGAAACCCAATGGTCAAACATTACCTCATCAATACAATTAGAAAAAAGTCTGAATAATATCAATAGATTCGCTCAAGGTTTGTGTAAAAAAAAATACTCATAAATTGGCTCATAAATATCATTTTTCCATTGATAAGAATCCAAGGAAATAGAAAAGGATCCTTCCATCCTTAATGGATGGTTTATATTCAGCGGGTGTAAGACTTTTTTCTGCTGCTCGTTATTAAAAATAGATCATTACGAATTATCAATAATCATCGTTATCCATTAAATGAAAAACTGTACATCAATGTATCGCCTGCCTCTACGTTTACATGCTAAAAGTGGGTCATTAGGCATAAAACAAGGCGGGTCAGATCAAATACGGTGAAGTTCTCAGCCTTCGATGCACCTGTATGAGATGATTTGACTCCATGAACGCACGCTGGCTCCGCCCATCTCCCCGTTGTATTCCGCAATCAATACACAAGCGTCAGAGGAGCGCGTAGCGCCTCCGCGACACGCCTCCCAGGGCGGCGGCCCCGCCGAGCTCTCATCGCCGGGACCGTCCGCCCGCAGCGAGTAATGAGATCATCCCGGGTGAAGTGATGCTGAAAATGAATCATCTCCTCCCCATCCCCCGACGGCACGGTGGGCACATTTCTCCTGGACCTTGCACTCCGAGGCCATCCATCCTCCACCGGCGCGGGGCAGCGGCTTCACTCATCACAGGCGCGGCACAGATATTAGGACAAAGCCTATTGATGAATTCCTGCTCGGAGAAGCGTTTTTTTTTTTTTTTCCTCCTCCACCCTGCACAGATACAAACATAAACAATCCACCGCAAATGTGGCTGTGGAGATAAAGCTAAATCTACCACAACTCCGTAAGTTTAATAGGAAAAGACAGTTTAAAGGTTTAGAATATTCACACATGTCAGGACCCCCCCCCCCCCCTGCATGGATATAAGTTATCCTGGGAAACATGATGTGAGGACTGGGAATATTGGAGACACAGGTCACGGGGTCACATGACTGATGGCGTCACTGGAGACCAAACCGAATCAGATTGCGGGGGACATACGGCCGTTGACCCCCCCGACCCGGTCCGGAAAACGGGGAGCATGGCGTGGGGGGAAATCAGAGGCCTGCAGGTTCATGACGGATGACTCACTCACACACACATTCACAGGAATGAGCCACTGTGGCTATTTGCCAATGCAAATTCCCAGAAAAAAAAAAAAAAAAAGGGGGGGGGGATAAGGGAGAGCCACGCCACTGTCGAGGTGCCGGTTTATTGCGAGCGTAAGCAGCTCATCACACGATTGGCTCATTGCAAATCCATTTAGCGCGCGGCGCATTAATCATGCTGCGGGCCGCCCGCTTCACCGTTTACGCTGCTGCGTGGATTACAAGAGAGGGGGGTGCTGGAAATTCCGCTTAATAGCGGGACAGCTCTCATTATGCTCGCCGCGTTCATTCGTTTTTCCAATGTTGCGTGTGGCGTTACGTACTGTACGCGCTCACAATGGTTGGACGGAGGAGCGGCTGGCTGATACAGTACGAGGCTCGGCCTCCTCTGCAAGCTAAGCATTGCATTTACAGGTGTATTACCAGGACGTTAGCGGTAGATACAGACATCAGAAATAAGATTCTCTACCTTCCTGTCAAACTCCCATGGGCTCCATCTCAACAGCATTCCTCTGATAGAGCTGTGCCGTGTTCAGTGTCGCCACATCACAGACAAGATTACATTAAAAAAAAAAAGGTTATATAAATTAACCCAGATGTAAAAGAAAAAAAGCAACACATGCTCCCTTAATAGAGTAAAAGTTTACCATTATAAGCCATACGCAGGCAGTCTGCCTGCAGAGAGAGAGACAGGGAGCGTGTGAGGGATGAATACATGCATATTAAAAATAGACACCCGTGCGTCAACAGCTGGATTCATGAGACGTCGCGCGCGCTCGCATTGTTTTGTCAACATCAGATAGGACTTAAGACGGCGTTTGATGGATGGAGGTGCCGGAGGGAAAGTAATTCCCACTGAATTCTAGCCGCTCCGAATGAGACGAGGCGCCGCTGAACGGACACGGCTGGGAGCATCAGGGAATGCCACTGGAGGAGGAATTCCTACACGCAGGCGAACAGGGCCGTTACCCACGCATCGTAACTGTGAGCAGCAAACCCACGTCCT
The DNA here is from genome assembly GCA_036785175.1 of Eupleurogrammus muticus. Classification (NCBI taxonomy): domain Eukaryota; kingdom Metazoa; phylum Chordata; class Actinopteri; order Scombriformes; family Trichiuridae; genus Eupleurogrammus; species Eupleurogrammus muticus. The sequence goes on along the minus strand of JAYKQN010000023.1, from coordinate 5,923,999 downwards.
GGTTGGGAGGCCAGAGCAAGTCCAGTCGTTTTTCCTCAACTCTACAAGTTGTGGCAAACCTCAACTTCTCCAACAAGCTGTTCTACTATCTTGATGTAACGTGTATGTGGTGTTGGACGCTACCACTACACGTATTGACGTGTGGTGCACGCTGCGGTGACGTTTTAGCCTTTTGCAAAACCAAAGATATTAAATATTACTGTCGAGGCTACTACACAGTAATCAAACAGAAGTGTTTCAAAGTGTTTCACAAACTGACTACATTCGTTTTGGCACGCCTATTGGAAGTGAGTACGCACCAAAAGCGTTAAAAAGCGCGTCATGCTGCCTTCACGCCCCTACGCTGACCTTGTTCGATTTTCGAGTGTCACATGTGGACAGAAGCCGCTTTTCTTTCTGCAGCTGGAGAAGAAAATGACAACGTGATGGAGCGCTGGTCGAGCGAGATAGAGACCCAACGAAGAGAGAGAGTCAGATTGAGAGGAAACGGGGGAATGGAGAAATCAAATGTTATTTCCCGTTTCGTGGCAGTCACTTTCTGAAGCGCAAAGAAATAAACCGTCAAAACGGCCAACAGACGACTCACTGCGGACACATCCCTCCGTTCGGTTCGTTCGTCACATCCGTGTAGATATAAAGACGACAGGACGGCAAAATGTGACACCGGACACGCGGCACTGAGATGATTCAATTACAGCTTCCAGAGCGTTTGGGTCTTTACAGGTAATAACAGCACATCCACTGTATGAACCCTGCTCTTTATTGGATCAGATTGAGTTTCCTCTCTTTAACCCAACGGACAAAGTGGAAGTGTAAAAAAAAAATTTGCCAACCTGGAATATTGGAATCTAACCCGCCTTGGTTGTTTTACTGAGCTATGATGTTATTTTAGAACTAACTAAAGCCTGATCTTAAGATTTTTCCTCCTCTTTCCGCATGGATCATTCACGCTTCCTTTTTGCCGGAGGCCTCAGCGTCGATATCTTATGACTCCTCCTCAAGGCGTCTTCGTTTTCTTGCGAAAAGTGTCTGGCGGGACAGTGTAGTCATCTGATTTGCGGAGCTACCCTTAGCTCAATTAGCGAGCAAACTGATAAAATCTGCCGGCAGCAGCAAAACGTGGCGGTGAAGGTCAGCGTCTGCACAGGAGAAGCTTTGTCTTCTACTTTTTTTTTGTCTACCTCTGTCTGAAAATCAGCGACTCACTGTTTCAAAAAATGACTAAAACTGTTGATGGGAAAACCGCCACAGTTTCCGTTTCGCGTTCGGGTTTTGGAAAAAAAAAAACATAGCGACGTGCGATCCAAAAAGAATCAGAATCACTGTGATGTCTGCTAATGAGCGCCACAGTATGGTCAGATAGCGCTGCCAAAGACGACAGTAGTCATTCCCCTCCAGTCGCTCCAGGAAGTCGCCATGTTGTGATCATAATAATTACTGAAAACTCTGCAGTATCCATAATATTCGCGGGGGCTTGCAGTTTTGCATAATTCACGCAATTTCTCTGGATTAAAAGTGCTACTATGAAGATTTCGCTATCAGCGTGTGACAGGTTGATATTAGGGGTTTCTATCAGCATTGTGCAGGTGTTTCTGCAAAAGTGCACCACTGCTAATGTGTTGGTGATGCCGGCGCAGCAGCACATTTGTTGCTCCGCTCCCGTCTCCTTTTCTTCTTATTATTATTCTCACTCATCGTCTGAGTCCTGACTGGAGAGCTCGTTTGTGGATTTCCAGACTTCTTGGTGTGTTGGTGATTCGCACGGATGCGATTGGCTCTCGTTCACACTTTGCATGCATTGAGGATAAATGTGATTAGAGATGTGATTGGTCAGGTTAGAAGAGGTGGGGGGGCAGCGTTGATGCGGAAATGTTCATTATTTGTAAATTTAAGCAAATACTCACCGTTAAAAAAAAACAACCTCGCTCTCCTTTAAATGGTAAAATGAATTGGAGTGAATTCCCTTAATATGCAAAGACCTGCACTTTAATGGCTATCGCCTACACACACACACACACACTTTAGCACGAGTCCAGGAAAAGATGCAAAATAATCAATGGAGTGCACATATTGACGCGATAAAAGCTATCGCTCGCCACCTCCTCTGCGTGATTGAAGCACCTCATCGTCCTGCAAATCATCCGACACGGCCTAATTAGATGCGAGGGCGCTCGGGGCATATATACATCATGCGGGGTGTCATTCTCTGGGTAAAGTACTAGAAGATGCTGGAGATAGGAATTGTCTCCTGCACTGTGGCACCTTATTTTTGGATGGGGAAGCAGCAGCTATCTGTAGATCTGGATCTGAAAAAGGACATACAGTGACACATTCTGAAGGATCATTAACACCCATGGAGTTGCTCTACAGGATTGATAACATGAAGCCTGACAGCATTTATGGTGACATTTACATTTGCACCGAGGATGTTTTGCAGTTTATCAGCGGCGGCGGCGGCGGGAGAGCTCTTTCAGTTATTGTGCCGGGAGAGACGCAATAACCTGGCAATTCTTTCTATTGAACGGGGGAACTGCCTGAACAGATGGATTTTAAAGACATGAAAAAGGGGATTTGCATTCAGGAGGACGGGGGAGGATGAAGCCGCCAGGTAGGGAAATAGCGTTTTCAGGAAACTGGTGGCGTAAGTGTAGCAGATCTTTGTTGACCTTGCTGTGTGTAGGTCTGTCAGAGAGGTTTATTAGCGCGTGCTTACGTCTCCGGAGCCTCGTGACTGACTCGTGTGTGTGTCACAGTTTACACGTACAGGCATGTGTTTGTGCAGGGGAAAACACACAGGTATATTTCCACTGACGCGCATCCGTTGATGTGCGTCAGCGGAAAATACACATTCTAAAACACGTTCTAGTGCACGGACGAGAACAGGAAACATAATGCCTCATTTCCATTAAAGTGTGCAGAGTCTTACCTGCTCACCAAAGTCTTTGCAAACTTTTTGTTTAATTATTAATTTCCAGCAGACCGGGCATGAGTGTATTGTTAGGCCTCCCGCCATTTAAAAAGAACAACACATTCGTTTTTGTTTTTTTGCATAACGGAAATGATTATTTGCATATAGAGCGGTGGAGGGAGATACGATCACAAGTGGTCAATTGAGATGCACGCTGAGGTGCATTCTAATGCCGGTGTGAAGTGATGCACTTAGAGCACCCAGGATGCATATTAAGGTCAAGTAGGAACAGCTCTTTTATTCAGAGTGTGGTAACAGATACAACCGAAAACTATATTGTCAGCAGTTGTATTTTTTGCTCTTTTTGTTTTTAATTTCAATATTGCTCAGGTAACCCTGTGCAGAAATGCAGCCTCAGACATTACTATTCAAACAGAATCAATGGCACAAGTACAGAAAGTGCAGGTATACCTACGTGAACAATCTGCTTCCTGACATACCTTAATCAAAATCACCCCCCCTTGACAGATAATATATTACTCGGAAATATCGGACAGAAAAAAAATAATCTGCCGCTTCCTAAAGACAAATATGGTGCACGGCCGAGAAGATTAGGTTTAAATCACGGGTGACCGGCCATCAGGCGAAGGTGGCCGTCTCTCGGATGAGATAAGCAATTAAAGTGTATTTGTGCAGAACCCTGATACCATAACTGATGGGTTCACCGCGAGGTTCATATGAATAATTGATTGTAAAAAAAACTATTGTTGTGGAAAACAAAAGTAATTGCTGTGGGGAAACGACGACGCCGACTGGAATTATTCATGAAAAGTTTACCGATGAAATGTATAGACAGCACTTTGCTGCAGCCGGACTATTTCTAGCAGGAGAGGAGGGGGGAGGGCAAAAAAACAGGAAAAAAAAAAAGGAAGATGAAAGTAGCTCCCAGTTCAGCGTGGTACAGTACATGTTAATTCCATTCGCTATCCTTCAAAGCAATGAAAGTGAGGGCTGTGATTTATTCATAAGCTGGGCTTCTTCTGCCAGGAAGCATTAGACAAAGGTAGATCACACAAAGGTAACAATTCTGCTGAGGAAAGCAAATCACAAATCACAATAAATCAAACCAACATGTGAACATGCTCGCGTGTTGCGCCTCACAAGTTGATTTTTTTTTTTTTTTTTTTTTTTTTTTTTGCAATTTACTCCGCCCGACTCGACGGCTGATGACTTTTGCTATCAATCACCCGGGTATATGATTTGTTTCTCTGCGAGATGGCTGTTGGTCAGGTTCTTTCATTAACTCCCCCCCCCCAATACCGCGGCACAAACCGCTCTTCCCGGGCTTTAAGGTTTCTCGCGGCCTCGCGTCAGAAATAATTCAACGTGATTCCGGCTGCACAGCCTCCATCAGGCTTCTGTCAGTCTCTATCAGGGAGTGAAGGTCACCGCTCTGTCCTGGACTCCTGCAGCCGCGGCCACACACCTCCACACTCCCTGGATCTCTGCCCGCGTCTGTGGCCTGGATTTATACAGTTTAGATACTTTAGGCTGTTTTCTTTTCCCCCTTTCTTCTCTTTTTTGGAACGCCGATACTGATGTTATTATGCCTCGCAGTTGCAATTATTGTCGTGAGCTCCCTCTCCCTCTGCCTGGTAGGAGCACTAATTATCTGCCGATTACTCTCACCTGTTCTCTCTGCCACTCCCTCGTTAACCAGCCAGCTGCTCCTCATTTTCCTGCTAACCATACCTTGTATAAAGAGTCCTGTTTCCCAGCACACATCGTCAGATCGTCTGCTAAGCCCGCGCCTGTCCTGCCTGCTACCTGCTACCACTCTGACTCCTACCTGCGATCCCGGACCTGCCCGACCACCCTCTGCTCTACAATCCCGGTAACTTGACCTGCCTTCTGCCCTTTTGACCACGATACTGCCTTGCCCTTGTCGGTACTTTTGCCCTGCCACTCCTCTCCTGCTGTGTGTGTGTGTTCCCCCAGGACTTCCAGCCCCTTTGGCGAGAGAGCCTGGACCCTCAACCCCCGTCTACACTCTACGCCTCTCAGCCGCTGGGACACACACACACGAAGACTCACGCCCATTCCCCAACCCCTTTCAATAAACTGTTCAAACGTATTGCTCCTGTGGTCCTCGTCTGTCCAGATCCCTGACAGTACGATCTGACCATCATAATGGACCCAGCAAACGTTTCACAAAACATGGACTTAGAACCCCCCACCGCCATGCAGCGCCTGGGAAACGCTGAGAGGGACATCCATCGGATGACGGTTGACGTCTCCTCTTTGCTACAGCTTGGCAACCAGCGGCAACAGCAGCTGCAGCAAACACAGCAGCTGATACAACAGCAACAGCACCAGATTCACGAACAGCAAGATCAGCTCGCCCAGATAACCCGCCTGCTTGCCCAACTCATTCCTCAGTCCCAGCCCGCCGCTACAGCCGCCGCCAGCCTGCCTGCCACTCCAGCCACCGCCAGCCTGCCTGCCACTCCAGCCACAGCCGGTCTGCCTTCCGGTCTAGCCCGAGCCAGCCCACCCGCCAGCACCGCTCCAGAGTCACCCACCCAGGCCACTGCTGCTGGAGCTCCGGAACCTAGAATCGGCGACCCAGAACGATTCAACGGTGACCCAAAGCAAGTGCGCCCGTTCCTGACCAGCTGCAGGCTTCAGTTCTCTCTGCAACCCAGAACCTTTGCCACAGAAGGGGCTAAGGTCGGGTACACAATTACTCACCTGACAGGCCGAGCTCGACTCTGGGGAACAGCGGAGTTTGAGCGTCAGACCCAGGCGTGCACATCTTTTGAACTGTTTGCTGAGGAGATGCTCAAGGTTTTTGATCTGGGCTCATCCTCTGAAGAGGCATCCCAGGATCTTCTGAGTATTCGGCAGGGTCGACGGACGGTTGCAGATTATTCCATCGATTTCCGGACTTTGGCAAGGCGCAGCCCCTGGAACATGGCAGCGTTGGTGGACGTGTTCTTCGCCAGCCTGGCCGACTACATCAAGGATGAGTTGGTCTCTCATGAACGGCCCTCCACCCTTGATGACGCCATCGCCCTGGCTGTGCGCATAGATCGACGGATCCAGACCCGCCGCCGAGATAGGGGGCGCCAAAATCCCCTAGCCACCAGCTCTCGTCACGTCCCGACTGTCCAGCCGTCTTCTCCGACTACTCCTCCAAACCAACCGGACCCGTCTGAACCCATGGAGTTTGGCCGGGCTTCTCTTTCCCCTGCTGAGCGTCGGCGCCGTATCTCCTCCAATCTATGTCTGTATTGCGGAGGAGAAGGACACCGTGTTGCCAACTGCCCTTTAAAAAGCCCAAGCTCACCAGACATAGGAAGAGTCCGGCTGCGCTCAATGACCACCCAGTCCCCCAACCACAAACCGCTGGTACAGGTCCGTCTTCATCTTCCCGACTCCACCCACACACTGGCTGCCCTGGTGGACTCAGGTGCCGAAGCCAGCATAATAGACACTGAACTCGCTCACCAGCTGGGACTGGAGACCCTCCGTCTGACACCCCCCGTCCCTGTTCGGGCACTAGATGGTCATCCTCTTGGCACAGTCACGCAGGTCACCACCCCTGTTAAAATGATGCTGTCTGGCAACCACACTGAAACCATTCAGTTCCACCTGCTCCACTCCCCGGGCCAACCTCTCATCCTGGGCTACCCATGGCTCCGACGGCACAACCCTCACCTTGATTGGGCAACTGGAAAGGTCAGAGAGTGGGGAAAGGACTGCCACCAGACCTGTTTGCTTGCGGCCATGCCACCCTCTCACCCGGTACCCCCCGGCTCAGCCCCAGACATCTCCAATGTCCCGGAATGCTACCACGGTCTCAGGGAGGTCTTCAACAAGGTCAAAGCCACGTCTCTGCCCCCACATCGACCCTACGACTGCGCCATCGACCTCCTCCCTGGTTCTGTTCCCCCCAAAGGGAGTCTTTATTCCCTGTCTGCTCCTGAACGAAGGGCCATGGAGACGTACATCAGCGACTCTCTTGCTGCTGGGATTATCCGCCCGTCCTCTTCCCCTGCTGGCGCCGGATTCTTCTTCGTGGGGAAAAAAGATGGAACCCTTCGCCCCTGCATCGATTACCGTGGCCTTAACAGCATCACAGTAAAGAACCGGTATCCTCTGCCTCTGCTCAACTCTGCCTTCGAGCTACTCCAGGGGGCCACCATCTTCACAAAGTTGGACCTTAGGAACGCCTACCACCTAGTGCGGATCCGGGAGGGCGACGAATGGAAGACGGCATTCAATACCCCAACCGGCCACTATGAGTATCTTGTGATGCCGTTCGGCCTCACCAACGCTCCAGCGGTTTTCCAGGCCCTGGTGAATGATGTACTGCGGGACTTCCTAAACAAGTTCGTCTTCGTTTACCTAGACGATATCCTGATCTTCTCCAAATCCCAGCCTGAACATACCCTTCATGTCCAGCAAGTCCTTCACCGCCTCCTGCAGAACTCGCTCTACGTCAAGGCAGAGAAGTGTGAATTTCACACCAAGACTGTGGCTTTCCTTGGATACATTGTGGCAGAGGGAGAGATCCAGATGGACCCAGCCAAGGTCTCAGCAGTCACCTCCTGGCCGGTTCCTGTAAACCGCAAGAAGCTACAGCAGTTCTTGGGCTTTGCGAACTTCTACCGACGGTTCATCCGCAATTACAGCTCCGTAGCTGCCCCTCTCACCGCCCTGACCAGCAATAAACAGCCCTTCACCTGGACCCCAGCAGCTGACAAGGCATTCAGTATCCTCAAGGCTCGGTTCTCCAGGGCCCCCATCCTCCAGATGCCAGATGCTGATCAACAATTCATTGTGGAAGTGGATGCTTCTGATGTGGGAGTGGGGGCCGTGCTCTCACAACGAGCTGCAGAGGACAACAAACTCCACCCGTGTGCATTCTTCTCCCGTCGCTTATCCCCATCGGAATGCAACTACGACATAGGGGACCGTGAGCTGCTCGCTGTCAAGCTGGCCTTGGAGGAATGGCGTCACTGGCTGGAGGGGTCCACCGTCCCGTTCTTGGTTTGGACGGATCACAAGAACCTGGAGTATATCCGCTCTGCCAAACGTCTGAACCCGAGACAATCCCGCTGGGCCCTATTCTTCACCAGATTCAATTTCACCCTGTCATACCGTCCAGGATCACGTAACATCAAACCAGACTCACTCTCCCGCCAGTTCCAGAAGGAGGATGCCCCTTCCCAGAACCCTGCACCCATTCTGCCCAGTTCCTGCGTCGTAGGTGTCCTGACTTGGGAGATTGAGAGACAAGTGCGGGATGCTCTCCATGACCAACCTGGCCCCAGTGCTTGCCCTGCTGACCGTCTCTTCGTTCCTGAACACCTGAGGTCTAAGGTCATACAATGGGGACACGACTCCCGTCTGGCTTGCCACCCTGGATCCACTCGCACCTGCCATCTGCTTTCTCAGCGATTCTGGTGGCCATCACTGAGGAGGGATGTGCGAGACTTTGTCCTTGCCTGTCCAACCTGTAATCAACACAAATCATCCAATCAGCCACCTGCCGGATTACTCCAACCTCTGCCCGTACCAACACGGCCCTGGTCCCACATTTCCATGGATTTTGTCACAGGACTGCCCCAGTCCAATGGCATGACGGTAATCCTCACCGTTGTGGACCGTTTTAGCAAGATGGCACACTTTGTTCCCCTTCCAAAGCTGCCATCTGCCAAGGAAACTGCCCAGCTGGTCTTGGAGCATGTTTTTAGAATACATGGACTACCCAGCGATGTCGTCTCGGACCGGGGCCCGCAGTTCACCTCCACTTTCTGGAAGGAATTCTGCCATCTGCTGGGGGCCACGGTCAGTCTAAGTTCTGGTTTCCACCCCCAGTCCAACGGCCAGTCAGAGAGAGCAAATCAGGAGCTGGAGAAGGCACTCCGATGCATGGCATCTCGCAATCCTCCCACCTGGTCCCAGCAACTGCTATGGGTGGAATATGCCCATAACTCCTTGACCTGCTCTGCCACCGGTATGTCACCCTTCCAGTGTGTCTACGGCTACCAACCACCCCTATTCAACAGCCAGGAAGGAGAAATCACTTGTCCATCTGCCCTTGCCTACGCCCGCCGATGCCGCCGCACCTGGGCCCAGGCCCGTGCCACACTCCTCAAGTCCATCTCCAGCTACACCACTGGAGCCAACCGTCACAGGACTCCTGCACCCGCTTACCGTGTTGGGCAAAAGGTATGGCTGTCGACAAGGGATCTACCACTGCGGGTGGAATCACGAAAGCTGGCACCTCGCTTCCTCGGCCCATTCCCCATTCAGAGGGTAATCAGCCCAACTGCTGTTCGGCTCCTTCTGCCCAGGTCCATGAGGGTCCATCCCACGTTCCATGTCTCAAGGATTAAACCGGTTCATGAGAGCCCGCTGGTCCCAGCCACACCCCCCCCGCCTCCTCCACGCCTCATTGAGGGTGGCCCAGTCTACACTGTCCGGCGTCTGCTCCGATCCAGACGTAGAGGTAGAGGCATCCAATACCTTGTCGACTGGGAGGGGTATGGTCCTGAGGAGAGAACCTGGGTGCCTGCCAGCCGGATCTTGGATCGGACCCTTATCGCTGACTTCCACCGGCAGCATCCAGACCAACCAGCCATTCGTCGGGGTCGTCCTAAAGGACCCCGTCGTTCCACCCACCCAGTTTCTGACCCTGCACCTGGCCTGGCCCCTGTCCCGGGACCCGTCCTGACCCCTGCTGGGGGGCTCTCTAAGGATGAGGCCATGGACTCCGACTGCTCTGAGGAGTTCTGACCCTCCGCCGGCTCCCCCTCCGCCCTCCCAGTCTTGGCGGTGTTTCTTTGGGACTTCTGGGGCCGTCCCTTGAGGGGGGGGTTCTGTCGTGAGCTCCCTCTCCCTCTGCCTGGTAGGAGCACTAATTATCTGCCGATTACTCTCACCTGTTCTCTCTGCCACTCCCTCGTTAACCAGCCAGCTGCTCCTCATTTTCCTGCTAACCATACCTTGTATAAAGAGTCCTGTTTCCCAGCACACATCGTCAGATCGTCTGCTAAGCCCGCGCCTGTCCTGCCTGCTACCTGCTACCACTCTGACTCCTACCTGCGATCCCGGACCTGCCCGACCACCCTCTGCTCTACAATCCCGGTAACTTGACCTGCCTTCTGCCCTTTTGACCACGATACTGCCTTGCCCTTGTCGGTACTTTTGCCCTGCCACTCCTCTCCTGCTGTGTGTGTGTGTTCCCCCAGGACTTCCAGCCCCTTTGGCGAGAGAGCCTGGACCCTCAACCCCCGTCTACACTCTACGCCTCTCAGCCGCTGGGACACACACACACGAAGACTCACGCCCATTCCCCAACCCCTTTCAATAAACTGTTCAAACGTATTGCTCCTGTGGTCCTCGTCTGTCCAGATCCCTGACAATTATTGACTGTTGAGTTTAGAACCATCATTAACATAAGTCAGAAAGAGCTCTAAGCTTCAAACTAATGAATGTGTTTCAGTGAAATAAATATTACGTATAAATATATTTAAAAGCTCAGAAGGCTGACATGAAATAATGACGATATATATATATATATATATATAATAATGAAACTATTTGATAATTGCCAAACACTTCCCAATTCATGTCATGTTTTCATTGTTATATCACGTCTTGCATGTCCCCCTATGTATTCTATATATTCTGCCAAGTTATAGATGCAGTCATTTAAAAAAAATGATTAACTGAGAAGCTTCCTTCATTATAACAAGGATTTCACCTAAATATATAAAGATCAATGGTATATATAATAAGAAACCAGCCAATTAGACAGCATGTAAAATAAGGAAAAATGATCAAATGTTTTTTTCCAAAGAAAAAGTAATTCTTTCTCTCTACTTAAGAATTATATTAAATTCAGACGATCAAATATGAGCAACAAAGATGCATCTGTCTGATCAGCCATCTGGTGGCTTTTACATTCTAAACTATCAAATTAGATGCTTTCTCTAAAATGACTAAATCATTGTCCTACACTTACAGAAAGATTAGACGGCCTGCGGGAAGACGTCGACCAATCAACTGGATTTATCGTAAACTGACGACAATCAAATTAAACGTCAAACATTTCTGTCGTCGGTGAGGTCGCTTTGCATACAGAAACGTTCCTCTCTTTGAGAGACACTACATGATGAATATAAAGCTACAGATTAAAAAATATCCCCTCACAGAGCTACTAATAAAGCACAGAGCGTGACCAATGGGAGGAGATTGCTGACACCAAATTCAATCGCGTGGCATCAGCGTGTCGTCGAGCTGCAGTTTATGCCATTAACACCTGTTGTGTGGAGGCCATACAATGTTTGCATGGTTGTTATCATCGCTTTACGCAATTCTGTGGTCATTTTATAATTATAGCTAAACAACAAACTAAATGGGTTATTAAAGGTACAGTGTCTAGTTTATGACACCATTCTGTGCTGAGGTCTCTATAGTTTGGTTTATCTGTTGGTTTCCTGTATAAATATGGTAACAAAAACACTTATTTATTAAATAATTCTATTTGTTGTTAATTATTATATTCTACTTCTGCCAAGTCTGTTCTGCTAAATGACAGGAAAGGAATCTTACAGGCTGTACTGTACCTTTAATGACTAGGAATAATCGTCCAGGTAACTGCATTAGCATTGGATTGAATATTAATCAGTACTTACATCTGAATGTGCATACTGTACATTTGCATCAAATATATATAGCAGAACATGCTGCAAACACAACATGAATAAATACAGCATGTTAGCAAACGTACAATCCAGCGAATAGTGAGAAATATGAGAATAAAGGAGCTGCATGTGAAAACACATAAAAAAAAACACTCAGGTGATATTTGATCTGTAAAAGCATAAAAAATTACTTTTCACAAGATGGCCTTTCTGAATATTCCCTGTAAGCAACATGACACCGTTGTGGAACAAGCAGTTGGAATGAATGCATGGAAGAGCCGAAGCATCCTTCACCCCACCTTCAATGAACCCTTCAGCAAAACAAACTATCACAAGCGTCTGCAAAACAAGAACATTATGTCACATCTCAGCGCGTGATCGTCGGTGCTTCATCTGAATGCCTGTCCGCTCCTCATCCTGATCCTCGTTCTCAGGCTCACGGTTTTCGTCACTCAGGCTATCAGGATTCTAATTCATCCTCACCAGTTCTACCTTCCTCTTCCTCGAAGGGGCATAGAATGGTGTTGCATTCATTATGGAAATGGAGGGGGAAATGTGTTGAAAATACAAGCGTTTGCCCAGCAGAGAAGACTCACGGCGTTCAACTGCAATAGCAGACCAGAGCCTCCAGTTGAATAGCCTGAACTTTATTATTATAGAGCAACATTACATGTATCTGGGTCAAATTGTGGAGATAGAAAGAAAATTAAGATGGTTGAAGAGTTTATACACATACAAGACCAATACAATACCAAACTGTTGTGCTGAATCTGTAATTGTAGAGTGTTGCCCCAAGGCAACATTTTTGTTTTAACATCTTTTCATTATCCAATCTGCAAATAAAGTACATTAAAACTTTAGAAATGAAGCTTGACTCGCCTGCTATTGGAAATCATTGCAGTAAGATGTTTTCAGGATAATTTTGTGGATAGAAAATGGCAGAGCTGACTGTAAGAAAAGGCAGCGAGAAGCGGCCTCAGCGCGGCCTCCAGAGAGTCATGTGACAAATTAAAATACTGCTATTAGTTCCTCGGGGCCCTGTCTCCTGCAGGATTGCATCATAACTGGAGATGTACTCTATGAGTGTATTAAGTCCCAAAATGTGTATTTTGCCTAGAGGCAACACAGTACCACAGAGGGTTAATATAAAAAAAGTGTTGAGATGTTTACTTCAACTATACTGCCTAGTGTGTGTGTGTGTGTGTGTGTGTGTGTGTGTGTGTGTGTGTGTGTGTGTGTGTGTGTGCTGAATTTGAAAACCTGCGCAGTGCAAATGCAAGATCACAAATTCCATATGGTTCTATATGTAGCCTACAGTAATTACTTCACACGTCACAATGCGGAGGCGCAGTGCTTCCACTAAGGCTGTTTTTTCACATCCGCATTTCTGGAGTAATTTAAATCAAACTCCATTCCTCCTTCCCTCTCGGTGTGATTCATTTGATGAAGCGGTCTTGATTCGGTCCCGACTGAGCTCTCGAGCAGTTTATTTGCGGTGGGAACATGATCCGACCTCCGTCCAAACCCGAATACCAGGATATTCCACAAGTCTGAGGCTCCTATAGCCGGATAGTGCCGTGATGCAGATGAGCAAATGGAACAGTTGCGAGCAACAAGATAGGACCTAAACTAGCAAACGGTACATTATAGATGGTGACTGGACCTATAATATAAATGCCCCCCATGTAACCCACAATCACAGGAAAAGGAGTCAAGCCACGAAAGGTGATTTTAAACCATCGCTATGTTACGTCTATGGGGCTAGGCCCACGTGCATGATGGGAGAAATGCAGCTTGCTCATTCATTCACAGCACAGCAATGTGAGTGGGATGGGATGAACATTATTGTGCATGTTCAGTATCCCGGAAATAACACAGGAAACCGGAAGGACGCTCGCCGGCGTATGGGCGAGGCACATTACCTACAATGAAACTTAATACTTCACAGCCATTCTTGCAGAAGTAGAAAGCACCAGACAATAATTTGGAATTCACCAAGTCCATGAGTTTAATAAAATATGTTATTGTAATGCTCACATTCATGTTTAATGCACAATGGCTTTGTGGTTTCTACTCCAATAACGTGAAATGACATCGATGAGTATCAGTGTTTTACTGTTGTTTTGCCATAACGACGGAGGGGAAGGGAAAGTAAGAACAGAAATAGAAAGTTTTAACCCATCTTGGTGGAGTTTTGAGTTCAGATTTGGGATTTTACACGTTGCACATGAATGCAACAGGGAAACTCACAGGCTTTGCCCGGAGTGATGTAACTTCAAAATTTTATGAGGCACCTAAATGCAACAGGGAGTCCCTGTTTTAATTTTTTTTCTACAGTCTACTGTTGGCACTGGTGCAAATGCTGTCAAGAGTTTTTTTTTTACTCTGTGCTTTATCGGGCGGCACAAGGGGGGGCTCTAAGATGACCGCCAATGGAGCCAGTGGAGCAGAGCCATGACTCACTCTCAGTTGGATGCATCCTTAATTACATTTGTTGCCTAACAGATGAGACGGAGGCCTGTCCCGTGTTTCCTCCCCTTTCCGCATAGTAAAAAACAAGAAAAAAAAGGAAACACTAAACACCAGCACCTCTCTTGCAAAATGCATGTATGTGCATGCATGATGAAAGACTGGACTTGCATAAAAACCATCAGAAATAGTCCCATATGTGGCCATTTCAGATGCAGCCTAGGTCTCTGCCCATTCCTTTATGGACATTGTATTTCATTATCCAACACAATGAGAGCATTGATGTCAATCAACATATTCTCTGTATAAGGTGTCATCTGTTCCATTTGAAAGTGCAGGGTTGGGAGGATGGTTGAATAACTAGGTACGAAATGGCGAAATTGCACAAGTAACAGGGGAGCACTGTTCGAGACATTTTTACTGTCACATGGGGCCATATTTCACTCTGAATTCATGCATTTTAACGTCATTAAGTCCTTGTTACTGTCACATCAGCGCATTCGTATCACATTTATCCAAAACCATGCCATTCTCCAAAGCTAAAAAATACTTGTTTGCACCTATTCTTAACCAGACTTTAACCACAGCAGCCTAGCAGAATCCATAGCAACCACTGAAGCAATGATGTGCACAAACCACAGCGCAGCATAGCAACTACCGTAGCAACTAGAGCTGCAACAATTAGTCAGGTAATCAATTAGTTGGCAACTATTACATCAATCGACAACTATTTTGATAATCGATTAATCGATTGGAGTCAGTTTTGAAAAGGAAAAGTACATTTTATGTTGCATATCTGGCAAACAACTAATCAATTCATTGTTTAATACAATATTCAATAGATGAATAATCTGTCAAAGCAGGTGTTAGCTCTAGTAGTAACAATGCATATGCAGATTTGATCGCTCATGTTTTATGGACATTCATATGATAATACACCAAAAAATTGTGCAGGATCTTCTTAAGATCTACAATTTAATAGAGATACTATTTAATTTGTAATGCATTGATGAGGAAGTGGACATTCTCAGATAGCCTGAGGCGATGCAGTTTGGATCGCTTGGATTTCTCGCTTTGTAAAAAAAAAAGCCAACTGGATACCGGGTGTCGCCGTCTCATCGACTGATCCAGCCTTGACTGATCAAACTATAATGAAGCTTCTCTTTAACTTATAACGCTATTACTTTTACTCACAGCGAACGCAACGCACCCATGTCACAAATATCCGCCGGCTGCCTGTCTGGACGGCGGCCAGGCGAGTATTTCACTTGGAGAGCCGAGGCAACTGACAGATGCCTGAGCAGCAACGCGGCATTCATCAAAGTATCTGTGGCTGTGAATACCGAGGTTTGCCTCCGCTCGTATCCACCTGCAGCTATTAAGACTGCCAAATCCCAGGCATGAGAGGAGCTGGCTCGGGTATCACAGGCCTGACCCCGCAAGACAACAGTCAGCTCTGGGTGTTAAACCACCCCATCCACTCCATACATCACTGTTATCTCTATCACCCCTGTGAAGATTAGCCTTCAGCCTCTGCTACCTATCTGCTCAGGCTGCTGCTTTTGAGCAAAAACCCAGAGAATCCAGGCAGCATGAGGTGATAACCCAGAAAAAAAAACAAGATTCCTGCTCTGAAACGAGAAGGAATGATATGTTCATTATGTAACACATTGGAGATTTAGTGTAACATTGCATTATTTAAACCCTACAGTTTTTATACCCCCCCCCCCCCCCCCACAGCTCCCGGTGCCAGAACAGGGAAAACAGTGCGATCCTGATCATTCTGCAAGCACGATGCTGCTCCAGTGGCACAGACTGAACTTAGTGCTGGTGTATCAGCTGTATTTTATGCAGACCACATTGCAATCCTGAACAAGAATAAAAGGTTCTGCATACAGTTGTGTTTATTCCTGAAGTGAATTCTTTATGCACTGCAGTGTCACCGTATTTTAGCATGAAATTAAAAAAAAAAACAACTAAGTCTGTTTCAACTCTATGAACATGAGGATGTGAGGAGCTCCTGAGAGTAATGGACGGGGCTACACGAATGTGGCAGGTTTATTAAGCCAGTGCTTAGAAATTAAGCCACAAAGTGGCATATTAATCATCATTTCACTGGACTAAGTGACAGAAGACTGTGATCATCGAACACAATTTGGGAAGGGGCGCGTGTGAATGGAAACGGCTAATGCCATATTTATTATGCTGGAGGACCTACCTGGGTGGGAAAGGTGTGCGCGTGCGTGCGTGTGTGTGCGCGCGCGCGTGCAAACAACTTAACAAAGTGACACGAATGGCTCAAGACATCTGAAGAAAGAGGTGTGGTAACTGTTGGTTAAAACAGACACACACGCACACACACGCGCGCGAGATAAACATCACGCTGCCAGCACATCCAGAGCGCGCGCGCGCGTGCGCACGCAGTCACTAGATGAAAAACTGTAAGTGGGCACGAGTCTGTCACCTTGTAAGCCCTGAAAGCGGTTCTCATCAAGGTCTGTCACGCGCACATTCAGATCGGGGTCGGTGCAGTGTGTGGCAGACTGGCGCCATAAGGCGCTGCCGATCCGCAATGGTTTGATGCAAATATGTTTTTATATACAATATAACATAATAACACGTGAGGATAATCAAAGGAAAACCTGACTTTGACGCCCCCCCCCCCCCCCCCCCCCCGCTCGCTGCAGGTGCTTCTGTGCAGGCATGTGCACGGACGGGTAAAGACTTCATACATCCTCAGGAAAACGTGCACGCCTCGCCGCGCTCCACAGCCCTCCACAAACTCATCAATCCCTGCCTTTCACTCGGCAACGTTCGTCCCTGTCCACAACAAAACAACCCCCCCTCTCCCCAAAAAAACAAAAAAAAACAGCAGCAGCACCCCCCCCATTTTTTTTTCTTAATTACGCGCTGCAGCCGCCTGGAATGCGCAAAGGATAGCGACGCCGCTGCAGAGTCTTAAACTTTTTTTGGGAGGAAATAGCGCAAAAAAACGGGTTAGGTGGAAGTATATAGCGCATTGAAGCAGGAGGTTGGAGGGGGGGGGGATTGTCTCACCCCCCCCTCTATGTGTCGGGGAGAAACGGTGCCTGTGCAAAAACGCGTGGCGGTGAATTCTCCGAGCGCTAACGCGGCATAAAAAGGACACACACACACACACACACACACACACACACACACACACACACACGCACACACTCACAGTTAAGCGCACCGGTAACTGACGGATGCCTCACCTGCTCAGGAGAAGCGCAGGCGGAGAGAAGATGTCGGGCAGAGCCTCTACTTTGGATGAAAGGAGCACGAGCCCCGGCGGTGAACTCCAAAGTGCGTCTGCTTGCTTTTTTTCCCCCCCACGTCAGGAAAGGACAAGCGAGATCCAGACCACTCCCCCCCTCCTCCTCCTCCTCCCCCTCCTCCTCCTCCTTATATCAAACTATTTCCAACTGTTTCCTTCCTCGTCATAATTCAAGATGCAACATCTGGCTCATGTGCATCATGGAGGCAATGCTCTGCACGGTGCAATCTGCTTTTTCCTTTTTTTGTGGGGGGTATAAAATGTGGATCAGAGATACAGTATTTTGTTAGTCCAACCCTACTCACATGTGTCTGGGAGGCGATGATGCATATGTCATTGAAAACACTCATGTAGCCTATAAGAAAGAAAAAGAAAATGACCCAAAGCCATATGAATGTTAGTTATAGTCATACTTTATTTAAATGTTAATAAACACAGTTGGATGATTGAGCTTCACGGTGCAGAATGATGTATGTACAGAGTTCGACAATGGAAAGATGTCAAAGCAATCTTTTTTTTTTATATTTTCTGCTGAAAAAAGAGGATTTCACAAAAAAGATTTTTGACATCAGAACCTTTTTTTTTTTTGGAAGCCAAATGCGGTGCAGAATGCAATTTACACGAGTGTGATGTGTCAAGAAGTATCTTTAAAGAGAGCGGAGAAGGTGTCAATGTAAGGATTTTAATGTTGTTAAAACATACCAGAAACGTTATTCCTGGCAGTGTATTTTTATATCTTAACGTCTGGAGAATATTCAATGTTATAGGTTATATCATGATCAAATTATTCCATTAGCTACTATAAGATAGGCAACACTAGACAGCTGATATAACAGTGGTGTTTCCATCAATATATTCTGATGCAAAGTTTGATAGAAATGGTTTATTCTTTATGAGATTTGCAAAAGTTTGTATAATGAGGTGATGAGTGCTGAGCCAGACGAGTTTCACTGGAATCCGTTAAGTGCCTATTAAAGGAGAGATCCTTCAATAGAGAACGTGCACGGGTCATTATAATGTAAAATGCCAATGGGAAATGTGTAACAATAGAAGAATGTATTTTGAAGAAGATTCTTCAAGTAATATAAGGAGGTGGGCTCCACAGAAAGATTTATCACTATATTAGCCTATACAACCACATATCCCAGAATGCATTTCACAGAAACCTGCAGCTGTAGATTTGCAGAAGGTTTAGGAAAAGTGTTGCACTCAACTTTTTTAGCACCTGGGTACGTGGGCATGAACACACCAAACACTCACACTGAACTCAGAAGTATACGCCTACTGTGAATAACGAATGCGGAATTTTGGATTTCTTTCTTTCTTTCATTCGGGATCAAATTAAAACGAGGATGTTTTGATAAGATGCGTTTGTTCTTCTCTATTGTGCCATGGTAATGACTTTGACTTTTACCTATTTCTTTTTTTTAATTGAAAACATTTTCTGACAAAAGAAACAAGACCAACACCATTCCAACAACGATAAAAGAAAGAAAATTAAAAGCACTCAAGATAATTAAAAATGCACCAGAACTAAAAAAAAAATGCCCTTAAAGCCCTTTGTGAACACACACACACACACACACACACAGACACACACACACACACAGACACACACACACACACACACACACACACACACACACACACACACCTGCTAAAAGTAAGATCCTTCTGTAGAAGATTCAGGTAAATGAGCTGCATACATCCTTTAAGGTCCCATATTGTAGAAAGTGATGCGTTAATTGCCTTTAATTATAAGAAGGTCTAAGTGTTCCATAAATAATAAATTAAGCTTTAAAATACCTCAAGTTTTAAAACACACAGTCTAGACAGGTTCCTACACAGTATGTTTTCTGTGAAGTTCTGATGTCATAACTACACCCCCCCCATTCAGAGCCATTCAGGTTCATTAATATTAATGTCACAGACACGATAACCTGTTCTATCCACAGAGAAGCTTAAGAGAGATGTAAAACTCGCCTGGTTAAAACCAACCTGGTCATGTAAGCTCACATTTCTGTTCCCTCCTCTCATGTCTGGCTTTTAGGAGTCTTAAAGTTCTCATATCGTGCGCCTTCCTGGGTTTTAATCATATACGACCGTATAGTTGCAGTTTAAAGTTTCAACTCAGAGCTCCACAAAGAACAGGCTGTTTTCAGTCTGTCTCATAATTATGTATGAGCTTCTCCTCTGATATTCGCTCGGAAGACGTTAAAACAAAGTGGGCGTGATGGTGAGGACAGGTGGAGGGAGCTACCGTGTGACATCACAAAGTCAAGGAAGTACAAACAAGCTGCGAAATGGCGTTGTGTCATTTTCCCCAGAGTGTTTGATGCACGGGACAGTTTTTTATAAAAACCCCCTCGACCTTAAATACAAACGTGAAAGTGGCTGTTTGCTGCAAATACTTGGATGAACGCTGTGTTGAGAAGTGAGAGGAATACTTCCCTGATTGGCCCAGGTATTTTGCAATTTCTTGAAACCATTTTCAATGGTGAGAAGGCCAGACTAATACCTAAGGCAAACACAAATGATTAGGATGGTTTTAGGAAGGCTAACACTGAGATGATTTTTTGTGGTACTCAAGTACTAAAACCACAAATATTAGGCTATAAAAAAAGGGTAAAATATGTGACCTTTAAGAATTCTATCTCAATTTGTGTTGTATTTCCAGCTTATAGGGGGCAACCGCATCTTGGTTTGGCTTTATGTTGCAAAATATATTTTCTGTACAAATACAGAGCCAGAAGAGGGTCATCTTACTGAGCACATATAAGTCCTATCAAGAATCTGCACTTCACGATGCATTAGGCAGATTCTATTAGTGCCGGCATGATTGGTTAAAGAAGGATATAATGATAAAAGTCTCAGATATGGGCTTTTCCCCATTGTCCACACAATGGAGAGCAGAGACGTGTTTTCTGGCCTCATTCTGAGGACCTTGGCCGGTAAAGCAGCAGAAAGAGAGAGGAGTCATTATCGTTACAGATAATTACTCCAGGGGCCATTCATGTAAGGACAAATCCCAGAGGTAGGTACGCCTGCAGTATGCACGTCATTATCAATATAGTCAACTCCCTCATGAAATTCCAGATCCCCCTCCCCCGCAAAAATAGAACGGAAGTGGCCAGGGTAGATTTCGGTTTCATGATCTGTGGAGAATGTGCTTAGGATCCAGGAATACAAACACCAAGGGCAAATACGCAGTTATCAGCAGCGTCTACATAATTAAAGTATTCATTTCATGTAATTACTGCCTAATCCAGTGGGACAGAAAGTGTTACATTATGAACTTCCTGATATTGAACAACCTGGACAAGTGTTGCAGAGCTCAGTAATATTAGATGGCTTCAATCATCGGGGTGAGACCGTGACTTTTACACTCAGCCTCTGTCATTGGCTGTCAGTTCCAGCGAAGCAGGTCCAGTTTCTGGCCTGCATGTTACGATAGAAAAGACACTACGAGAAAGAAGAACTCGCTGTGATCTGAAATTATGAAACAAACAATGGGCCAATTACCAGTTACTCTGTCCTTAATAAGACTTTATAACACAACATAAACATAAACCTCACTGTAATCACTCTGTCACTTCTTCACTGGTCATTTGTTCTCTTCACACACACTGCACCTTAAGTGTGCATTAGCTATGTATGTGTACATGTGGGTATGTGCGTGGATATGTATGTCCATATATATATATGCAAATATATGTGTATGTATGTATGTATATATGCTTTGCTTATGCATACTCTTTTCTTACTATTTATTAGCATTTTCTCTCCATTCTATGTCCATAATGCATACTGTGTATGCAGATCAACAAATTCTGCGAATTTGTACATTGTGTTGTGTGTTTTTTTATCTTTATTTATTTTTTTTTATAGTTTTTTATCTTCTTCAGCTTTATTTTCTCCTCTTTACTCTGTACGCTGTAGTAACAGACACATTTCCCCGTTGTGCAATCAATAAAGTTTTATCTTATCTTATCTTATCTTGTTTTAGGAATGTGCTAATTACCTAGACTGAAACAGCGACATTGTAATATACTGTAGATCACATGTGTCAAACTCAGGTCCTGGAGGGCCAAGTGGGTGAAGGTTTTTGTTCCAACCAGGCAGCAACACACACCTGATTCTACTAATGAAGGTCCTCAGCAAGAGCGCTAATCGTTGATTAGTAGAATCAGGTGTGTTACTGCCTGGTTGGAAGAAAAACCTGCACCGACTCGGCCCTCCTTTGACACCCCTGCTGTAGATATTATTAAAGTCAATCGGTCATCTGACTTTATAACTCTTATCTACCTGGGTTATAGTTATAAGGTATTTTTGAGTTCTCCATTATTCTTCAGAAGGTCCCATAGTTTGCTCTTTTCCTGGATTCTATTTGAAGTTCTGACATTCGTTACAATTATTGGGTTTTAAGTCCCAGAAATCAGTTCTTTAAGTTTTACATCTCCTCTCTCAAGCTTCTTCCTAGTGTCCCTAAAAACAACAGTTTGTATTGTGTTAATGTTTCTGAGTCTCTCCTCTGATTGGCTGATTCATAAGGGCTGTGGCGGCGATGGTATAGTCGAGGACATCCTATTGCATTTCTCCTAGGATTGCGTGCTCTGAAACACGGGGCAGTATTCACGTTGTTATAATCGCATTTCAATTAAATATCACTTTCTACGATTTTCTACGAATTTAAATGGATGCATGTTTGCATTATGGTCAACTGCGGATTGACTTTGAAATCGCTTATGATTGCGCCTGAATAATTAAAGATGGAAGACACCCATGGTGACCTATAGGTCGCGTGGCTGCCCGATATTTTCTAAGGAAACGGCCTCGGACTCCACCCTGATGGAGGTCACATTCCATAATTAACTTTTGTTCATGATGTTCTGGAGAGGACTCATCAACATGTTTATTTCTTATTAACTAATTATTTCTGACTAATTTTCAGAGTTGAGTTTAGGGAAAGATTTCCATATTGGTACAATATTGGGAAATATTGCGTTCCCTTTTTTCCATATTTAACCACATATTTCCCTTATCCACTAGTGAGAAGCTGAGAAGTGTCTCTAGGGTCAGCAGCTCTGCAGCTACGACCAAATTACTTTAATGATGCTTACAGAACGTATTTTATGAGGTTAGAAACACTCAAAGTCAGCTGTTATTGTTTACTCAAAACTCAGAGACCTACAGCTTGTTAAGGAGCTGCTGCTACACATTGATTTGGAGGAGAGTTCAGGCCTGAATTTACCCAGAATCTCAGCAAAGTGACTGTAAGGGGAAAATGAGAAACAAGCCATTTGATGCCCCGCTGTCACTTACATAATCACACCCATTCAACGGGTTAAATTGAAAAACATGAAGGGCGAGGACCTGCGCTCTCAGCCGCTTTAGTGTTCGAAACACAAAACGAGCTCGCGCCTTTTTATTTCCCCCCACTGTTCCATTACAGAGACGCGCGGCACAATGCAACGCGTAATTTATTCCATTACGCGATGACACAATATCTTGGAGGGGGAGACTCACCTATCTTCCCCAATGTGGATTTATAATCATAAATTATGGCATTTCAATCTGTGATATAATGCATAAGTCCTGCTGCACTGTGTCATGCGTGTGCTCCCTGGCTGCGATACTTTGCCATTTATTGCACACTACGAAAATAGAAAAATAAAACTGCAGTCCATCCTTGTTTCTTTTGAATGTATTGTCACCTCAGTGCTAGAAGGTTCTCTCATTAAAAAAAATAATTTTGTAGTTAAACTCAAACTGAAACTCAAAATATGGGGAAATCAGTTTTTTTCTATATTCAACTAGTATTTTTAAATTTGCTATAGATGGTTGGTGTGATCTTTGTGCGTATCCATGATAATAACACCACTTTTTTTAAGGTAAATTGCAGTAAAGGTGTATTGCCAGTCAGACACACATACTGAGTAAAGTGTTGACATTATTTTTTCAGTCAAGTCAAGTGGCTCCATTTTGAAAAAGGCCTCTTTCACACCAGACACATTTGCCAGTTATCAGCTTTTTTTGCTGGCAAGAAGCCACGGTAAAGCATGTGGTGAGAAAGCCCATAGATGCAATAACAGATCGCCTCCTTTTTTACCAGGCAGAGAGGGACCAGAAAGTCGCCGAACCACAAAAAAAACCCACACGTCCCCCCCCACTGGACCGGAGAAGGCGATCAATGACGGGAACCAGCACGCCGCCAAAAGGATTCCTTCAATCCTAGAATTTGGACGCTCTCCGGGACGACAGAAGTGCGTGTTTCAGTTACAGACTTGACACGTGTCGATAAACACGACGGCCGGCGCGGCAGGTTACGCCGCGCTGCACTTAAAAGCGGTCGGCTGCCGCAGGGACGACAGGAAAGCGGCAGGAAATCCAAAAGTGTGTTTACTCGCCATTTCCAATCCAGCATAACAAGCATACGGAATACACAGCATGTAATTATATATATATGCACGTATATAACTAACCTGCTCATGTCATGGTCATTTGCCGACAACGCTATAATCAAGACCATTAATCTATGTTTTCATGCGTTTTGCACAAACTCAGTTTCCCTGGAAACCCCCGAGGGGCCTGACTCATAGCGATAACAATCATTACGAACCCTCCAGGTTCATTTCGCTACGTGAACGCCCCTCGGAGATAGAGTAAATAGAACGGACCTCAGATTCGGTCCTAGCAACAGGCGGTGCTCGAGTCCACGGACGCAAGTTCTTGTTCTGCAGGAGTTTACCGTCGCCACGACGACGGGGAGAAGTTGGGGTCGAGGCAAGCGACGGGTTTCGCTCGTTAGTTTGTGAAGTTGGTGACTCAGACGCGCTCGTGGCTATTGAGGAAATTAGAGCTGTAGCAGACAATGGTGGTGGTGGTGGTGGTGGTGGTGGGGGGGGGGGGGGGCAGGCTTTTAATTAGGTCATCCTGCAGACACGTATGCTCGGCCCTACTTTAGTTACTGTAATACGAAAAGTCTCAAAACCATTGACAATACAGACAGAAAAAGTTGCCTCATTTGCATAAATGCTTAAGCTATAGCCGTGCAAATAAACAAGCAATTTAAACACTTGCATACACACACTTATCCTTTTTACGAGAGAAATCATGTTTTTTTGCCTGGCATTATAGAGCTAATGTTAATGCAGTTGAGCTGCTGCAAATTATGCAATCTGGTGTCTTTATGTCATTTAGTAAACCTTATTTAAGCAGGCAGGTGTAAGGTTGAAGCTTGTTAACATTAATAATAATAAATAGGAATAGGCCGTCACTGAGGATGTGTCCCATCAAGTAGATCATTCTCTGTGCATATTTTGCATTTATTTGTTTTTTTTTGTATGAAGTAACTGATGAGGTGCGCACATCCGCAGATTCCTGCATACTGTGGCTGTTATTAATGATTCGCGGCATTTCCTCAGCCTCGGTGTGAATAACATTTCAGAGGGAGAAAAAAAAAAAAAAAGACAAATCAGAGATGCTTTTTATATCCAGACCTTTCAATCAGGACCTGACCTGCCTGTAATAAGTGACACCCGAGCCTGCGCTCTGTAATTTATGTGCTGCCTCAACAAATTACTTCACAGGGGACCGGAGCAGAGCCGTTTCTTTTTTTTTTTTTTTCCTGGCAGACGCAACCCTGTTGAGATGGAGCCCTCTTCACTTACTTTAACGTCAAGCTGTTTCCAGCCTCCGTTCCACCTGAACCCACCCCCATACGAAAAAATAAAAAAATACAGAAACTCAGCTACATCTAAAGATGATCACATGAATCCCCCCCTCCTCCTTCTTTTTCTTTGTAAGCATCTGTGCAACTGCAAAGACACATAATGACTGTGATCCTATGAAACCCAAGCACCATTTGTCATGTTATGGCTGCTGCAGCTTTAATCAGAGCGGCTCCGTAATGTGTCCGTGGCTTCTGCTATTGCCTCAAGTCACACTTCTGTCTTATTACATCTCTGAAATTGTGTTTGCTTGCCGAGGCAACACAGGTTTCTCCCTCTAATTGTCTCTTTGGGGAGAGGGGTCTCCATGTGTGAAGGGAGAGAGCAAACATAGGTTTCTGACCCATTTTTCATATGACTACAGAACAGGGGTATGTATAGTGCAGAGTGTGCAAGAGCAGCAGGAATTCCTCGTAAAGCATCTAAAATATTGTGTCAGGTCTAATCAGTTTTCATCTGTTGTTCTTTGACAACATTCAGGTCCGAGGGGGTTAATAGGAATAATGCAACATACACATTGGCCCTAGAGCAATATATCTTGTTTTATGATTAAACTGATTAATAATAATAATAGTAATAATAAGGAGATGTAATTCTAGTTCATTATAAAACTTATATAGAAGTCTCAATTGATTTGAAAATAACAGACGTGTTAATTGTTAATGCAAACATACACTTGAACTACATTGTAAACCGTGACCTTCCAAAATTCTTGTTTTATGTGAACTGAGCCGTCAGGGAGGCGCGACCTCGCCCCCTCCTTCCTAAAAACCTGTGGTATCTGCTGTTCCAGATTCAAAGGGTGATGGATAACGCTTCTCCCCCCCCCCCCCCCTCCTTTTTCATTACAAGCTATCCTCGTGACAGTGTCTCCGCTATCTTGTCTCACTTGCCACCCCCACGCTATCAATGAGGCATCTCTGGGCGGGAGAAAAAAGCGCGCTGGGAGCGCGGCGATAGACCCTCGGACTGATCTCCTTTACGGCATCTGCGTTGAAGACAACAAGTGCCTGAGTGTGTGTGATCAGGCCTCGAAAAACACGGAAAAACAATTTAGTGACAACTTCCAGCCGCCGCCTCAGCCTGAGCCGACAGCGTGTTGCTGCTCAATGTGCAGCACGTCGTGGATTCTACATTTTACTGAGCAACATGCCAGCAGAATCAATTTCCCTTTTTGATTTGCATCCACGAGCGTCTGTAGCAATCAACCCTGAGAACTAGCAAGTGAACCCATAATACAGTTAATTATTTATAATGATAATAATTCTGTAAAACCTTGTTCCATTGTGATCAAAATAGCTTTCAATGATGGCGGGGGAGAAAAAAAAAAGTAGAAAACTCCAGCCTAAAAAGAAATAATCAGAAATAAAGTTTTCAGAAGACCATTGATGGGATGGTTATTGTTAGCTATGAGCCTGTTCTAATAGAAATAGACACATGTGCCTGTGCAAATCACTAATGGGAGCAGCTACCTTCTGTGTAGATGGTTCCCTGCCATAAGGAAGACAATTCCACTTTATGTTATATATATTTTAAATTAGCCTGTTGATTTACTGTGCAGCACATCCACATCCATCCTGGGGAAGGTCAGTCAAAAAGTTGCAGCGTTAACACTCATCATTCGCCAAAAGTCCCTGTCATAAACACAGACAGACCGGAGGTTTCTTTAAGACTGAATCATTTTCACGCCGCCTACCTTAATTTGTCAGATGGCCGATTACGCGCCGCGAGCAGTCCAGTCATTTGATCCGTCACTGTCACCCAAACTGTATTCAGCTACAACCTGCCGACTGATTTATGAGTCGGGCTCCAACACGTACGTTACCGCAGCAGCAGATAAGGATATGGACTCTACCGCTGTCGTTGGTGATTACAGTCCCAGTCCAATCCATGAAGTCACTAATTCATTAGAACGTCAGGATGTGCCTGTGTAGAGTGTGACACCAGCGTGACAATAGAATATACAGCCTCTGAACTGGTAATTATCCTCGGATGAAGGCGCCCGCTTGTACGTGGCGTGTGTATCAGCAGGCTGGAGTGACCCAGAGTCCCACGATGGTCAGAAATCCCACGCAGTGCTAATCTAATGTGATGCAAAAGCCAGGAGTGTCTTCAACAGAGCATCCAACGTACAACTGAAGCCAGGTTTAGAAACTCATCCTCCAACACACACAATATTATACGGTGTGACCAGTACGAAGATGCTTGACAGTGCAGTAGTATTTCGTTTTACAGCTTTGCAAGCATTAAGCTGCACAAGAAAATGTCTTATATAGACTAAATATGGAAGAGGTCACTTATATTGACAAACCCAGAGTTATGTTCTACAGATCGCAGCATCTTGCAGCTCACTGCTAATGGCTTCATGGCCTCTGTAGTGTTTTAGTTCACTCTCATCAATCTTGTTTCCAGCTACAGACGACACAAACGGTTCTGATAAAGCCAGTGATAAAACTACCATCCTAGGATCATGCACACAGAGCAAATTAGCTGTGAACAATAAGAGACATTATTTAGCTTAGAAATTGGCCGATGAGGGTAAATTAAACTTAACTTATGCAAACTAAAGGGGCATAAATACATAAGGACTTTAAAGAGTGATGAATTGTTAGTGGGTTCTGATAACCCCAGTGATAAGCTACCATCCTAGGATCATGCACAGAGGCCAAATTAGTAGCTATCGGTGGTGAATAGAGTTATGAACGACATTATTTAGCTTAGAAATTAGTCGATGAGGGTAAATAATACTTAACTTATGCTCACTAAATGGGCAGAAATACATAAGGACTTTACAAAGTGATGAATTGTTAGTGGGTTCTGATAACCCCATAAGGTTACCCCATGATAAGCTACCATCCTAGGATTATGCACAGAGGCCAAATTTGTAGCTATCGGTGGTGAATATAATTGTGAACGGCATTATTTAGCTTAGAAATTGGTCGATGAGGGTAAATAATACTTAACTTATGCTCACTAAATGGACAGAGATACATAAGGACTTTATGAAGTGATGATTTGTTAGTGCTGTGTTTACAGATTATTCCTCTGTCCCCATGTTGCAAAGAAATAAAGTGAAGGAAAATATATTTTTTAAAGCATTCAGATGCAGGATATTCTATTTATAAGCTTTGGCAACTCTTTGTGGATCTACTAGAGAAAAACACTGAACTGCATATGGCATCTGAATAATTTGTCTCCACGAGAGCTCTGATGATGATGATTTTATTAGCATTACATTAATAGTGTTATCCTAGGAGGCGGGGTGGCAGCGGCGGCTGCGGAGGACGCCGTACAGAACAGTCGCGGCGCAATTGGGTTAGCGTGTCAGCGGGAACGGACGGACGGCCGCCGCCGGTTTCATCCCGCCGTCTGATCTCATGCAGGAGCACGGGCGGATGAGACGGACGTGAGGTGCGTGCGGAGCCAGAGAGCCCCAGCATGACAGAGGAGGGAACGCCGAGGCTCATTAACAGCAGACGCCTGGACTGATCCCAGGACTCAGTCTGGGGAGTAGGAGCCAACTCGCTCCATTACAGGGAGGAGAGAGACTTCTAAAGGGCATGACCATCTGGAGCGGGCCTCACTCGTTTTTTTTTTTTTTCTTTTTTCCCCCTCCTTCCTTCCCTCCCTAAACTGAGTATGTGTGGGAGGCAGAGCCCAGACTCATCAAGCAGGTTGATAATCAGGTGCCATGGAAATTCATTCATGTCGCTTGGTATCGGGTCAATTGTGGCCGCTGGTGAAATGTTACCAGTGGATAGAATGGAAATGAAAGGCAAAAAAAATGAACATGATTGTTTTGCAGGTGAGTGCGCTCTTAAAAAAAAAAAAAAGGATGATTTTTTTTTTTAAGGAACTCAAAGCAACAGCGACTGTGTCAGATAGAAGTAGGACAAGTTTTTTAAGTAAGAGAAAGCGAAGGCCGAGTCCTCTTCCCTCACGTCGTTCAGTGTCCAGGAAATGTCAGCGGAATGCCGTGGGGACAGGTGAAAACTCAGTATCCAGTGTTGAGATGACATTCGTCCCCTAAGGACAAATGGCTGCATATGAAAAATTGATATGGGGCAGAAAATAGACTTCTAGTCCGATATGGAGCGCGGGTGACCATGAGGCCAGTACGGGAGGAATCCAAATTATAGCTGCACAATTTACCCAAATTAATTATTCACGGGGGCTGGAATCAGCAGATAGACACAATTACAAAGAACAAGCGGTTTCGGGTTGTTTGAGGGTCCGTCCAGAACAGAACTAATGGAGACTGACGTGCTGATTGATGGCAGATATGAGGTCACTGCAAGTACATCGGCTTTTTTTTACACAAGAGGAATAAATGAATGAATGCATCCATCGATTTTTTCCCCCTCCTTGTTAAATTAAAGAATGAATCCTTGAGATTCCGTACGCAGGTCCTAATCCCGTGACGCGTTTCCTGTATGCGCGGCGTACAGGAATCCCCGGGAGTCCGAAAACAGAAAATAATTACTTCATCAGAAATGCAGCGCCCCCCCCACACCCCCCACCCCCAACTCTGCGAACTGTTCAACACGCTCTCATGTGACAGGCGAGCCTTAATAAGTCAGCCGGCAACCAGATTGCACGGAACGCCGGGTTTTCCCGCGCTCGGGATCCGCGCTCAGGGCAGATACATAGATAATCAAAGCGTGACAGTAGGTTTTACATTTCAAATAACCCACGGTGCATTACCAGCGGTTATTTACAGTGCAAGCGCCGCTTATTAATTTTTAAACAGCCCCTTAAGGTCTGGTTGACAGACAAAGCTGGCGAGCAAAAAGCAGGCGGAATGAACCGTTGTTGTCCCCCCCCCTCTCGCCCCCCCCCGACTCACAATATGAAACATAGTAATGGCATCGAGCAAAGTGCCGGAGAATGCATTATTAATGCGTCGATGATGCAATATGTAAAGGTCACAGCGATTGTCTGCGCGTGCGGTCGTTCATCACGCGGCGCGTCTCCGCGGACAAGGACGTATCATTCCGGTGTCACATTTATATTCGGGATACTTAGCGGCTCTGCTCTTATTCGGAATGACAATTCCGATGCACGTGTGACTGAACATTTGCAAATTGTTTGTAATTAATCGCTGTTGGCGACCGATTCCCCGTAACATCTTTTTGTCCCCCCCCCTTCATTTTCCTGCAGATGGTTACTTATCTTTGCTGTAAAAAAACACACACACACACACACACGATAGGAGATGCAGAGACAGCTTGGCAGATGTCTTTTCGTGGCGTGAACCCGACCCTGCTGGGTGGGTCCCAGGCGCCGCAAAACAAGCTCGCACAGCTGCCGCGTCTCTGTCCACGCCGGCGATTTTTTGGCGTTAGCCGCGTAGCATGCGTACAGGTGGCCGGCTTGTGACAGCGTGTACCTGGTAATCCTCCTCTCAGCCCCCCCCCACACCTTGCAACATCTTAGTAATCTCATTACCCATGCGTGTCTCGTTAATTTCCCCGTCACGACCGAGCGGCCCCGCTAGCCACCTCGTAGGATCCTGGCGCCGACCTCCAAGGCCTCTGAACAAAGCGGGGGGGCGAGGAGGGGGGACGGCAGCCACAAATCACTGATGAGGGTCAGGCTGTCTCGGACTCACCTTGGGCTCGGCTTCTCGCCGCATAAATGAAGACGGTTGTGCTCCCTGACGGATGAATCGCAACCAAACAGAGAGGAACGGCAGCGGCGGCCATGATGAGGATGTGATTACATGTGTTTGCTTTAAACGACACGTTCAATGGATTTGCCGCTACCCGCCGCGGCGCTGCACATGCAGAGCTGATCCCGACACGACAAGGTCAATCATGCTAATTAAAGGAGACGGATCCGCGGCCCGACTGCGGCGCGCGTCGTGTAATGAGGGCGCTAATGACGCTTTAAAAGTGTTTATCGAAAACGCTCGCCCCGCTTAGTGCCTCGCTCGCTCGCTTTATTACATGGTTTCATGGCTAACTTCAATATCTTTGAAACGGCGATATTTGTCAGCGCGACTACGGAGATGAAAGCCAACCAACTGCTGGGTGTTTTCCAGCGGGCGAGCACACGGGACTGTAGAGACAACGGGATCGCCTGAGGGTTTTATTTTATCTTTGTAGAATATCGCACAGGTGATGGGTGGAATCCCAAAAAGTCTTGTTTGCCTGAACATTTCATGCAATGTTGACTTCCGACATACATCATGCTACTATAAAACCTTACAGCCCCAGCAGGTAAATAACCTAACTTGGCCAGTAACGCATTGGGACAGAACACTGCAGCTTCTTTTTAATTAGTTAAATCAATTGTATGAATGGTACCAGACAGTTATGTGAAACTGCCGGCGATTACTTTTATCGTCGTCAAACGGCTGAGAGACCTCCATTGTTCATGCACGCCGCTTTTCCTGTGCAATGAGGGATTATTACCGACTTTTCTGGAACATTTCATTTCAGTTTTTTACCTCCAAATTAAAGGGCTGGCCAAACATCCATTCGTCTGACCCCCTGTTTTTTCTTTTTTTGTTGCCTAGTTGGGCTTCATTGTTGTGATGTCAGGGAGCTCTGCAATTACAGAATTATTAAAACCAGTAGAAAATGGCGGCCAACAACTTGTACCACTAAAATAGAATCACCCTAAAAAGGTAGGCTCATGCTGCCAGGTTGTAGGTGGTAAAAATGTCCATCATAACTTGCATCAATATTTCATCATCAATTACAAACTTGTAGTCAGAAAAAAAAAGAAATCAACCGCATTCCAAACTAAATCTCTGCTAATTTATATAATAATCAAAACCAGGTCTTGTGCATATACAGCGTAAAATCTCACACTACCATTTATATCACTCTCAGGACGCGATGGCATTGGATTTAAACATTTTACTTTGGCATTAGTGCCTTTTTTCCTCGTATAAAAATGAATTGTCCCCACGCCGCGTGCAAAAGTTCAGGCGACGCGACGTGACGGTGTCGTGTTGTGACAGCCGCTCCCTGTACACGCTGCACAAGCAAAGAACAGCTTTTGAGCAATTTCAGAACCGTGTCCCAGGTGGCTCGAGTGTTACCACAGGTGCGGATTTGACAGTTTCAATAACACACGTTTCTAAAAAAGAAATATACAGGGACCCACGACGCATCCGCCAAACGTATTTTCGAAGATATAGTATTAATAATATGTTGTCAACTCGGCACATTGAAGACTTTTCGTTTTTATAACCAGACAACAACACCTACGGCCCATCTACCCATCTGTAATTTACAGATATTTTTCATTCATACATCAGTACATATACATTCTATGGAGAATTAAAAAGACAAAAAATAGAAGTGAGGTTGACTACTCACATCTCATAAAATACTATACATTTTTAACAGCAGTCATATCCAAAATCTAAATTACAATGCAGAGGCACCAGAATTAAATAATCCCTCAAACAGCCGAATGATGCAAACAGGCGCAAGACGTGATATTTTACTGAATTACAGCCACTCGGCCTATTTAACGTCAGGACTTTTCTGAGCCCTGAGCTTCTTCCTGGTGCTTTTAGAGGAGAATAAGTGATGGAGAGAAGCACAAATCACCTGCTGATGCACTCTGGGTATATTCAGCCAATTAAATAATAAACACAACCGACGTCTCCCTGCTTCCACGTGTCTTTGTGGATCGCACGGACCAACAGGTTTTGCCTTGGGAGGGCGTGTTGCCCTCAAACAGACGCCAACTCCAATGCATTATCTACCACACAGATACCTGCAAGGCGTGAATGACAGAGACGTAATCACAAGCTTTCAATAGATAGAATAGTCAACCATTAAATCTGTCAGACAGAGAGCTTCATCAAGCAAATTGTGACGTCCAGGTGAGGCATCAACATATGAAGTAAACGTACATGAATAATAGTATTTATACATACTGATAATGCAACTCAAACCAGGCTGTATGGTGGAGCAGTGACAGCCCAGACAACATGTGCTCTCTGTACCAACTCTCTCACTTCCTGGATAAAGTTTTCATTCAACATTGACAAAGCTATAAGTATAGTGAACTGATATCCACCAGTAGGATGCAGTAATATGAAGAGAAACTTGATGAAATAAATATGTTCATAAAGTTAAGTGTCAATTTAAAGTCCTCTCTTACTGTTTCTGATGTAGTGTGCAGAGAAAACAAGTTGTGCAGGTTCTAGATTTGACCACCAGGTGGCTCTACACGATGACGTCCATTTATCGCAACGAAAGAGTCAAATCGATGCAGAAATCACAACTCCTCCCGGATCATTATGAACCTGTAATCATCGGTTCTTGATTCCATTCCCAACATTTGCTAAAACATTGTATGAAAATCTGGCCCAAACCTTTTGAGTTATTTAAGTGGAGGTATTTACATACTGAGCTATTAACAGGACACAAGACTCAAATCATGGGATGTATTTTTTAATTAGTTAATGAGTTTGAAGTACAAACGTAAACTGCTAAGGTACATCCGTAGTCCCTGTGCAGGTACAGATAACAAATACAAGCATCCACACACAGAACAAAAGGGTATCAGCACAAGCAAATGTGCCGACATAGAACAAATAAAGAAAGAAAGTGCAAAAATGCATCGCAACATAAATATGCACGATTTGCATGATTTAAAGTGTGTGGTGCAAAGTGCATATTTACAAACATATATGTGAGCGTGTGTTGAGCAGCAGAGCGACAGGATTAAACAACCATTCGAAAGGTAAATGCATATTTAAAGCACTTATTGACGACCAACACTGGATGCTACGGGGATTATAGGATTACACGCGATAATCTCCAGGGGAGGGAATGCTCGTCTTGTGAGTGACACTGCGGCACGCCGGCCGCAATCAGGTTACGTTTCTGACAGACATCATGAGCGATGAGCAACATTTCGCTCAAAGGGGCCAAGGTCAGCGACATCGGTGGTTTTCGTGCGCGCCGAATGGGAAGACTGACACGTCCGCCCCGGGGGCCGTGCAGCGCTTGGTTAATCTCGCTCGTTTCTTTCTTCTTTGCTGCCGGATGATACATCACAGCAGTGATTCAGCACTGAAGCTTTTTTTTTTTTTTTTTTAACGTTTGGCATTGTTCCTGGCGCAATTCCCCCCGGTGCATGGTAAGTGCAGTTCCACACAGAAGGAAGGACATTTGTTTGGAATAAACAGGAGAGGTAGTTAGGCATCAGTCCACATAGCGAAGAGACAAAATAGGTAATTTGTCTGCCTTTCCATTCCTGTGACTGTTCCAAGCTGAAGGTTGAGAGCCGCCTGCTTGCCTGGAGAAAATGGGTTCATCAAAAGGCCTGTTTTACACTCTTTACACGTCCCTTCTAACAGAAGATAAGTAAAAAAAAATAAAAATAAGAAAAAAAAAAACACATTTCCTTCACTCGCTAGAGGAAAAAAGCGCCCACAAAGAAGGGAGCCGGCGTGAACGCAGGGTGAATGCCTTTTCATCCTGTTCCCACCGTCCTTTACCCTCGGCAGGTCAGAGATGACATGTTCAAATGCGAAAAGCCGCTAGTGTTTTTTTTTTTCTCCTCCATTCCACCAGATGCAGCTGAAATATAAAAGCTGCATTACAAATCCACTCCTGATAGATACTGTCACCAATGATCTGGAAAAACTAACAGCTCTTACAGGATAAAACCATGTGGGCATACAGGGCTCGTGCCGCTGCTGTTGTTAGGCCTAATGTAAGTTAAGAGACAGTGGATGAAAAATAGCCGGCTATATATCACAAATCCCATTTTGCAGATGACAGTGGCAATTGCTTTTATCAAGTGGTTCAGGCTTACTTAGATGTGCGGAACTCACAACTGTGAAAATTGTCAGCAAAAGCAAAATCCCACCCCACAGCAAATAAGGCGTTTCCCATTCCCCCGGTGTCAGCTGCATAAATACAGTGAGCGGCTCTGACAAATCTTTCTGTCCTTCACTTTTTTCCTGATTGCCTGTCAACGGATCCTCAAGAATTCCACTTCCATGGCATCTTTGGGCCAGCGATTCAAAGCCCAGACGCTGTTGATATTAACAGACAGATCTTTCGGGAAAATGCTATTACATTTCGCCAAAAAACAGAAAACTCACAATCGGAAGTTTCTGAGAAAAAGCAATGGTTTCAGATACAGCTCAGAGACATGGTTACTGGTCTGTTCAATATTAAATGAAGAGTGTTTTTTTATTTTTCCCCCCTCCTCTGGAGACCATTGAAGCTTTCCTGAAAGCAGTTCTGGAGACTTCTCCTCCGTGACAGCCTTCAAGGTGAGAGAAGATAAGAAAAAATGAATAATGACATTGTGGGGATGCTGAGGGGACACGCTACTTTCAAAGCGTTTCCCTGTCTGGACTGTTTATCCTCCTTGGAGCGGCATAACCTCACACAGAAATCATTTTGATTCCAATGGAAACACGGCGAGCAGCGGATTTGCCCCTGGAAGCGAAGCATAATTCATCCACGTGGTGCGTTCACGTTCACAGTTTGATGAACTTTGACAACAGCCGCTATCCTGACTACGCTGACCTTTAGGGAGAGAGATTCTACTCTACTAGCTAGGTGCTGCTCCTTCAAATGTTATCTAACCATGCTTAATCAGAAAGATTTATACGTCTTTTGTGTAATTCATGTTCTTATATATGTCTACTTTAATGTCTATATGTCCTAATGTCTATATCCTGCATGGGAAAACCTAGAAAACGTAATTACAAATTCTTTGTATGACCAGTTCATGTAAAGAAAATTGACCATAAAGCAAAGTTGAACTTGATTCAAACTTGATAGTCACCAAATTCATGTTTTTTCTGCAATTGCCATTTCCTTAATGTCGGTTGACCATTCATTTGTTCGTATTGGAAGTGTGTTTGTGAAAGCCTAGAGCTGTTCATTGGGCATCTGTACCACTCGTATCAAACATACCCAATGACATAATTGGTGAAGAAATAGTTTGGTGCTAAAAGTTGCACATTTTTCTAACTAATCTTGCAGGCTGAACTACTTAGAGGTTGCATTGAACAGTAAATTCCTGCCATGTTGGATCCAGAGTTACCGACAAAGTGTTTCATCATCGTGTCGCTGAGGGAGAAACCAGGTCTTTGGTGTCCAGATCCAATCGCAGACAAAATGAGTTTGCATGCAAGGAATGGATGGAAATGACCAGGCTATCTCTATATCCTGGTTTTATTACTAGTTCCAGGTCGGGAATCTTGTTGATACGAGGCTGTTTCCTGTTAGCTTGGCTGCTGCTTTACTTTACAAGTGTTCAATTAGCAAACACGGCTACACTTTGTCCTGCTGTTGGCTGAAGAACGATTACAGCTTATTCGGAACTGTAATCATTTTGACTTTGACGATTACTCCTAAATGGAACAATACAAATATTGCATCGTGTAAGAGATGCATACCTGAAAGCTTTGCTTCATTATTCACAAGAAATAGAAAATACTGAAAACAGCCCATACAGGCTGAAAACCTGATGCCTGGATCAACCCCACACTGTAATAAGTATGTCGTACTTTACCAGGGATGATGGTCTGTTTGGGTTCAGTTTTAACGTAGATACTACAAAGGTTTGCCCGAATAAATAATGCTGTACTAACACGCCACTAGAATACATAATATCCACCAGAAATGCACACTGGATTCTGAATAACTGACCCAGACAACTGTTATAAATGAAAAAAAATGGCACCACCTTTATGAATATGATTAAACTCTCTTTTATATTAGTATTATAGCTGTTTTTCCCAAAATTGTGAAATGACCCAATTAGTCCCCTTTAAACAACAAAATGAGTCACTCAATCATGACAAAAACACCACAAAATATGAATAAAGTCTTATTATGCAATTTAGACAACCTTAAATTAGCTATATTGAGTAAGTTTTGCACTAACCCGATTTCTCAGAAACTGGCAAAACTAATATTCTGATTTATCAGTATTTACAAGGGAAAACAAAACAAAAAACACTTAACTCTTAAAACATCCTTTTTTTTTTCTTCAAATAGAAAACTTCAAAACCACCTTTAAGTTATAGGAAAGAACCATGATTTCTACCAGATGTAAACTCAGAAATACTTCAAATATCACTATCAATCAAAGAGCCCCTTTTTATCTCTATAGAACACACACACACACACACACACACACACACACACACACACACACACACACTCTCTCTCATATGGCGAGCCTGTTTAACATTTAAAAGTCAGTCTGGATATGTGTTGCAGATATCTGTAATTCACTTTTTCCTGGTCAAAAAGAACATTTGAGACATTTGAGAAATCCACAACTATTTCCTGCCTGTTCACAATTGTCATTTCAGAAATGCACAACTACCGTCCTCATGGGAAAAAATGACCTCACTCTTGCCATTCGTGTGTTTGGGGTTTGTCATCACAGATATGTACTATTCGCCTATATAATTAAGGAAATTCCAGTATGAGAAAGTCATATGAGTCATAATTCCTGTTTGTAATATCTTTAATTCATGCATCAATGCATTTCTCTTTTCACATACAGCAGTAAAGTTATGACTAGGCCAAATGATGATATCAGATATCAAGTTCTAGACATCTTGAACTTAATTTGGATTAGAGATCTGAAATGGGACGTATCCATTCCACCTGGTCAGAATGTAAGTGGGTCAGTGATAAATCATGGTTGGCAGGATGAGAAAGTGAAAAACGTTTGGAAAATACTGTTTTTAAAAGCATTCATCAAGTCGGTCAAAATGTAGATTCGGTGTTCATGTTGCTTTCTTGTCATTTAAAATTCCCTCTGTATGTACATATTGTATTTTATAAAAATCACCAGCTAGAACACAGACTGGAAACTCAAGTATCCAATAAATAAAACAACATTTACCATTAAATAACACTTTAAACCGATGCATTTGCTTTCTACTCTATTTATGACTTAAGGATATTAATCCTTTAACGAACCAATTTCTAGTTATTATCCTATATTTCCTATTCTGCTCCCACTCTGCAGGGTGGTTCTGGTTTTTGGACACTTTCTGGGCCTGAGAGCCAGTATTGACCCAACAGGACTTCACATACGGTGGAACAACGACCAGAACAGCACGTTGAAAGCAGACGGCTCCAAATAGACCACATGGCCGGTTCCAGAGGCTTAGGAACACCCAGACTGACTTTAAACACCGAGACAATGACATGCATCACAGACACTGCACATGCAAATATTTGCACACACTGGCTGCTGGTATATTTATATATATTGTTATTGCACTAGCCATTACATTACAACAACTACCTCACAATGCACATAGCTGGGACAATCAGTACTGTCTGGTTTTGTCTGTTTTGTCTTGTTGAATTTGTCCTTCCACTCCATACTACTTATGTCTTGTCTTGGGGTACTCATGTCTTGTCCTGGCATACGTGTTTGTTTGTTTCTAGTTTTAGTTTAGCACTTTACCATTGTAGTTTAGGATTGTCTCATCTTGCGCACCTGCACTTTGATGTTGTTGTACATGTAAAATGCATCGGATAATGAGAAACGAAATTTTGATTCCTTTGTATGTCAAGTACATGTGAAGAAATTGACAATAAAATTGACTTTGAGATCCGAACAGAGGGGTTATAACAGAAAAAAAAAAAAGTTCCCGACCCAGCGCTCCCTAGAGCCGAATCCTTAGAAAGGAAACCTGTTCTGAACAGAAGAGCCTGGGAACAACGCCTGCCCGAGAATCCATGTTTCCACACATTGCAGTACTCTGGCTTAAGATATCAGCTGTATCATCATAAAAAAAACTGTGGTAAGTTTATGGCTTGTGATATAAAATGTAGGACAAGACATGAGACAATTCTCGTTAAGGTATTTGGGTCAGTGACCAATCATGGTTGGTGTGAGCGACCGACGTGGTCGCCCCACATTTGGTGGCAGCGGTGGGATCGGTGGCGCCACCTGAGAAGCTGGAGAGAGGAGGTGGAACTCACGGAGCGTGACGGGGGTACCGAGAGGATCGGTGGCGGTGGCGGCGAGGGTGTAGGTGAGTGTCGGCGAGCGAGCCAGTGGAGACGGCTAGCGAGGTGCTAGCGGAGGAGCTAGCGGAGACGGCTAGCGGAAGTGCTAGCGGAAGTGCCCGGCGGAGACGGTCGGCAAAGGAGCCGGCGGAGACGGTCGACGAAGGAGCCGGCGGAGACGGCTAGCGGAGACAGTCAGCGAAGGAGCTGGCGGAAGTGCTAGCGGAAGTGCTAGCGGAAGTGCTGGCGGGGCTACGACCGGAAATGGAGTGTGGTCGAGCGGGCCCCGAGGCAGACACACCACGGTCGCGGACGTTTGTCTCGCCACCCCGTTGGCGAGACTGCAGAAGGTGAGGGAAGTGTGAGAAGGTGATGAGCCCTCCCCTTCTCACCTGGTTATAAGGGGGAACTGCATAGCAGAGAGGGAGTTTCCCCCCCGGACATGTTTGCGTGCGGGACAGGTGACACGACGCGTGGGACTGCCTGTCTGGTCCACCTGGTGCAAGGTGGACTTTCCCTGCTGACGTGAGCGTGTTGGGTTTTGTGTTTTTTGGTACCACCAACAATAAATGTTTTTATTACGCGAGTTCCTTTGCCTCCTGTCTCCACTTCTTTTCTGGTTGCCCTGATCCCTTTTGTGGGGAGACCACGTCGGTCGCTCACAGTTGGCAAGAGGAGAAAAGTTTTAAGAAGCATTCATCGGGTCTTTCACAGTGTACATTTTTTTTTTTCACAATTTTGAGCAATTTTTTGACACAAAATGTCGACTGGTGTCACCAAAAAAGAATAATAAATTGTATATTTTAAATCCACCTATAATATAAAACTAGCTGATAGCATGAGTCTTTAATGTTTTAAACCTTTTTGAGAGAGTTAAACTAATTGGTATCAAGTTTTTAGGCTCACACCGGTTGGTCTGTGCCATACATGTGTAATTTTTGTTGTTTTATTTATTTAATTTAACAATTTTACATTTCTGGAGTGTCGCCTCCAATATCTATCTCCGTTAGCTTCTTGGTAAACAGTGAGATATTTCATACAGTTTGCACAAAAGCTTAAAACGAGTCCGACAACAGAACATAACCTTCACACAACTTTCTAAAGTCAAAGCTTGCCGAAAATTTAGCTCCTTTCTTTTTTTTTATATCCCCAACTCACACGACACTTCATGACTTCTCTCACATTCTCTTATTTTATTATATTTCCATTTTTCAGTGGCCTTTTAATTAACCTCGTTTCATACAACCTGCAGGCAGTGATTATCTGGTGAATACACCCGTTTAATAGGCGTTTTATAAAAGTAATATTTTGTTTTA
Organism: Eupleurogrammus muticus; assembly: GCA_036785175.1. Taxonomy (NCBI): domain Eukaryota; kingdom Metazoa; phylum Chordata; class Actinopteri; order Scombriformes; family Trichiuridae; genus Eupleurogrammus; species Eupleurogrammus muticus. Next base: position 5,883,576 of record JAYKQN010000023.1, on the reverse strand, counting down.
TGCCTCATCTTGAGGCAATGATGCAATTAAGCTTATAATTATGTGTTATTCTTGCAGAGATATTCCACATGTCATTAGATTCCATTAATTGTGTTGGCTGTTTTATACACAATGCAGCTGTGTCCACTCTACTTGGGCCTGCAATAAAAGTCGGATAAGGATTTAGAAAAGAAAAAAAATCTGTTTTTTAACAAGCTCTGCTGTTCAGTTTGTGCAGAGCAGCAACGGGGGCCTCTCACCCGCCGAGCAGGAGCCTGAGCTGGAATCGCAGCTCTACGTTTTCAAATTGGCTTCACAGAGCGTTTGAGGCGGCCTGCGTTGGCAGTGGCGTGGAAGGGAGCGGACAACATCTGTGCCGCCAGCTGAGTGGACTTAAGCCTCCCGGCAAATGTTTCGCTTGGAGAGCGGCCGTGGCGGACGGAAGAAGCGGGAGAACGTCCTCTCAACCGCTTGTTTGCTTTATATTAGTATACGCCGTGTCGGCTTTTAAAGAGGCGTTTCTGAAACCGTGCTGCTCAGCGGTTGTTCAGAAGTCCACCGAACCTGGTGCGGCTACAATTGGAGCAACACCAGTTTTCACCTGTTTTTGTGTACAATCGCACGTCTTCGGCTACGTTAAATGCCTCGCCATTCCCAAGCCCTGAGAACCCGGCTTTCATGGTGCAAACACTAAGATTGTGTTGTAGTCTGCAGAATAGGAGAGCCAGATGTCCACTACTAGCACCAGTAAGATGTTTTTGATCTTACTAGTACTAAGATACGATAAGATAAGATATGACTTTATTGATCCCACAATGGGGAAATTTGCTTGTTACTGCAGTGTACAGACTAGAGAAAAGAAAAGAAAATAAAAGCTATAAAAAATAAAAATACACAACACTTTGTAGAAAATTCGTGGAATTTGTTGATCAGCATACACAGTATGCATTATGGACATAAGCATGGAGAAAAAATACTAATAAATAGCAAGAAAAAAGTATGCATAAGCAATGCATATATACATACATACATGCACGTACATACACACATGTACACGTACATAGCTAGTAGTAAGGGTCAAAATGTCAACTAGTAATACTCTCTTTTGACATCACTAGTACTACTACTGGAGATTTTGGCTCCTATTAGTACTAATAATGGGCATTTTGGTGCTTCTACTATGATTCAGGGGAGTTCTAGTGCATTTACACTGCCTATTAATAGGGCTAGTAGTGTTACTATTAGTGGTTTACTATTAGGGTTGTGGCCTACTATTGCGCCCACATAGTTTTACTAGTGCACAAAATGTTCTAGTGAGGACAAAAAGCTCACTAGTATATTGATTTAATGTATTAAGGATAATGCAAAAAAGTGCTTGAAAGGCTTTCCATAATTTCGGTACCATGGTAATGTGTCACCATAAATTGATTATGCTATTAAATTATTTCTATATATACCCAACATGAGGCCAAAAAGCAAAAGTCTGCAGCATACAGCACTGCATGAAATGTTGAATATCATATAATTATTGTGTGTTTGTTACAGTTTGACTACACCATGAAGGGAATGTTCGCTGTCCCAGCTTCCTGCAAACGGGGAAAAAAAATATGCAGTGACAGGAAATTATCATTTATATGAGTAGTTATGTTATTTGTAACAATATCATTATCTCAGAACACGCCAGGCATTAAATTGCAATATGATATTTTCTCTCAAATTAGAATTTAAACAAATTAGAATGAAATTGATAGGAGCGTTTCAGCTTCAGTCAGAGCTTGATTTGTTTGGTTATGTTTCAACATGAAGAACAAGGCCAGCATGAAAAAAAAAAAACAACCACTACCGGGAACAGATATACGATGTGTTGGAACGCGTTTCAATGCATGTGTACAGAACGCTGCCGTGATTGCACAGAAAAATGCGGTTTAATGAACAGAAAGCGAATTTTCTTCAAAGCCAGTGACCTTAGCTCATCATGTAATGTCACAACAGCAGAAAGTACCTTTTCATTTGCAGTCCTTCTATATGTTCCTGCAGGATGTGGAGAAACAACATTGTTTGTGAATTGTGGAAAAAAAAAGGAAAAAAAAACATATATATTTAAAAATACAATCAATACTGTTTCAACATGCAGCTTTTGCCCTAAAGCCATTTAAAACGATACCTCTTTAAAAAAATAAAAATGAATTAAAACAAGGATTAGCATATATTTTAATATTTAGCCTAATTCGACAGACCTGTACGACCACGTGAAAACTAAATAATATTATAAAAGGTTATAGTTACTGTACTTCTGGGGATTTTAAAGATGGATTTATTGGTTTTATGAAATAGCGGCACCAAAGCATTTATATGAAATCATGTTTCATCAATTTTAAGCTGAGCATTCATTCTGGTTGTAGCTCTGTCTTGATCTCTCACAATGCAAATAAACAGTAAAATAAAAAGTAGAAGAATCAAAGGAGTGAGTTAAACTGAACTTAAAAAAACAGACTCGCCAAGGTCGGTGGTTGATTCTGCGAGCGTTCGTCACTACAAGCAACCACTTTCACATTTAACACCTGCGTTTGATTCATTATTCATACGAAAATATCAATCAGAGCAGCTTTAAATGTTCATAAATTACAAGGCAAGGTTTTCTCCTCTGCCTCCTTGTTCCGCCTGAGGAGTGTTTGGGCCTCGATGAGACGGGCTGAAGGAAAGTGGCTGGAACCACAAAGTAAAGATCAATAATACTACGTAAAGCATGTCAGGAGTTCTATGTCTACATAGTAGGGCTTCCAACAAGATCATGCTATTGATGAATTCCCATGAGGGGGAGCGCTGCGTGCAATCACGCGTGCACAGACACATTTAGCTGATATATTTAAATTTGCAAATCCAGACCCGCATCGCCTGCATTTCACTGAACTCAAGGTAACTCCTGCCCCCCCCCCCGCCATGTTGACGCTGCGTTTCAAAGAATCTTAGTAGGTGTGAAATATCTCGGTGCCGCTATCTCCTGCTGCCGAAAGCACAGAGGAGAAGAATAGGCCTTTATACACAAAGTAAACTTTGATGTATGTGTATAATCAGGAAAGAAAATCCCATCGGGCTGTGGGATTTTCAAACATCTTACGTTCTCCCTGTCTCCGGTGTACACCTGCAACCTACAGTAATGATTGCACGGTGCACAAGAAAAAAAAAAAAAAAGTCTTTGAAAATCTAAGATATCGTGTTCCGTAAATGCAAATGGAAGTGTACTGTTCAATAAAACTAAACAGGATCACAAAAGCCTCACTAAAATGTGTTTATCTACATCAGTTCTCTCAGGCAGCATCAATATATATATAAAAAATACCCATCCTATTATGCTAAAGTAGGACAGAGAAGGGCAGGACATTATGGGACAGAACAGGACAGAACACCTTAATAGTCTCAAGAGGAAATTCTGTGTGTTATAACCGGGGTGCTTAAGGACAGGGCATTAATGAATGATAAACAATGGCCATAAAAGAAAAAGGCGAAGATAAGATATAATAGAATATATAACAGAAGAGCATAAAATACGCTCAGATGGGCACGTAACCGACTTTAATGATCCAATTTAAGAGCAAACGTATATATATATATATATATTCATCCAATTTATCCCGGTGAAGATTCTGATGTGATGTATGGAAGTTTCTCCAGCTTCAGCGAGCGGAAAAAAACACAGAGTGAACAACAAGTGGAAATGATGAAACCACAGCCGCTCCAGATGTGTGTTTGTTCAGACCGCAGGCGAATCACATCTGTTTCACAAATCAGGGTCCTTATTCACAAAAAAAAATAAACATCAAGAACACCTGAGAGCGGACTATCACGGTATCCAAGCTGCTACACGGAACAGGAACATGCTCCTATTATCTACAGTGTTCTCTTTAAAATATTGTTTAAAAAAGGAGCGAACCAACACTGCACAGCCTGAGCAACTCAATGTGAGGGAGAGGAGGCGAACGGTGGTCTTACCAGATACTGAGTTGTGTTCTGAGTCCCCAGGACCCCTGGTAAAATCCAAAGTGCATGTTTCAGAGTGTGAGTCTAACCTGTCAGTAATCAAGCTGTCCAATCAGCATCCTGATTTGCTGCACCTGTGAGGTGGGCGGGACTAACTCAGCACAGGGGAAGTGTCACTATCACACATTCAGACACATGTGTGAACATTATTTGAGACAAATGGTTATTTTGTGGATGTTGAAAATGTTTTAGATCTTTGAGACAAAATGGAAGTTTATATTTTTGTTCAGTATAGTTATGAATGCAGGAATTGGTTCATGCTCTATTGCAGTGGTTCTAACAATACAGGGGGGGCGAGGCTCCATCAAGGGGGGCGCATCAGACCTCAGGGAACATGCTTTTAAATTTTTTTTTATTTAGATTTTTTTACAATCTTAGAATGAAGTGCAATTGCACCTCCCCTTCATTAGGGGGCAGTAGCGCTCTCATTGGTAGAGTGTGTGCAGGGAGCATACAGCACAGAGTATGAGTATGAAGTGTGATGGAAAATAATTGAGACGCACTGCTCTATTGTCACATTGGGACACGTTTTGAAATGTTATAATGATGTAAGATTTCTGAATTAATTTTTGAACTTACAATTTAAGTCTTTCTTTACTTGACATAAAAAACAATAAATCATGTTTCTGTCTTAGTTTAACTGACTAACTGAAACTGTAGTCACTTGAGGAAAGAGCTATGTTTGATCGAGTGTTGTCTGAATTTTTTTCTTTTGCATGGTGAGACTGAGGCGGTGCATGTAGAGGTTGAAAAGCAGACGTCCCAGAATCGACCCTTGAGGTATTCCCGTTGCCATGCTAGTTCACTCTGCCAATAGAGATAAAATAGTCCCTGTCTTGTAGAGAAGACCTGATCCATTCTAAGACCATTCTAGGAGTGTAAGTCCAACTCGGTGTTTCAATCTTGTATGGAATGGTTAACTGTATCAAAAGAGCCAATACGATCTAATATCCCTAAAATCGAAATATTGCTCAATCATTTAGAACCTTAATAAAAGCAGTAGGGGTTTGAAAAACCTGATTGAAATTCATCAAGGAGGCTGTTTGAAGTTATTAGAAAACAACATTTCCAGTTCTGTTACTTATTAACAGTAGATTTGATATGGGTCTGTAGTTAGAGGCATCCAAGCTACTCTTTTTCATCTAGAGGCTTAATAACTGCAGTTTTCAGGGTCTTCTGAAAAACGCCAGACGAGAGGGAGCTGTTTGCTGTGTGTAATAGGTCTGTGGCCATGGCAGCTACAGACAGCTGTAAAGAGGCTCACTGGCGTGGTGTCAAGGCAGCAGGTTGACGGCTTTAGGTGTTGTTTGCTGCTCTCAGGAGTTGTGTAGTTGATGGTCATTAAGATGTTCAGTTTGCAATGAAAAAAGTGTTGTTGTTTTTTTTTTTTAAAGGTGTCTGGATTTTCTAAAATCAATCTGGATATATGCCAAAAAAATTGATTTGGGCCGTCAGTCTGAACAAGTCCTAAGATCTGAAGACAGGTTTTGTCGATATGGTCCACATCAAGTCAACGTTGCCTTTACTTGGTACGAGTTAGTGTCTTTCTGCTCGTTTCTCAGGAAAGATCCAGCTCAGAACTGAAATCTCATGTTCTTCATTTTTACAAACTCACACTCGGACATATTGAGTGGTTTAACACTGCAGCTGAAATCCATTCAAAAATTGGAGATATGAAGAAATTCCAGCCATGGAAACATTCAGTAGGCAATAAAAAGACAGTTTAAGCATAGTTATTTAGTAGATTTGTATCTGCTACCACTTATATGCAAGTCAATGGTAGCAGATCCAAATGATGCTTTAACCAGTTTCAGTAACTTTAAACTGGAAGCTGAATCTCTGTGCTCAGGCTTTAGTTTTGTTGTTTAGTCATGGAGCTCCATCGTTGGCACGTCTTGTCTAATAATCTGCTGAATTTATGATGCAAACACCTGCCAGAAAATGAATGATATCACAAAGGATAGAGTCCGAGTATTTCCAGAGTAACACACACACACACACACACACAAAAAAAACTGCCAGTGAAAATAATTTAGGAGGATGACAGGTAAGTGTTTGCATTGGGAGGGAGGAGGCCATGTGTTTACCCAGCAGGCACACGCCGCATTGCAGAGAGCGAGCGATGTTACGTGAAGTTTGTGTTGTGACCAAGCTGCTGCCTTTCAGGTGTTCCTAAGCTTTTAATGCGCTTTCTTAATCGTCACCTTTTTTTTTTCGTGTTAAAATGAATCACATTACGCTCCTGTGCAAACCTGAGGATAAGGACAGCCTCCATTTATTCCAGTGGAAAAAAAAAAGTCTTCATCTCACGGCAAACATAGCATTAGTCATCGCTTAAGGCGTTTGGTGCTTTGTCAATTCCGTTGCCATCTGGGTAAACACAGTTCCTGCTGCCCATCTGTTTGCTCAAATTTATTTTTTTCGTTAATTTCAAAGACAACCGCGCTGCACGCTGCTTACAACTTGACAGGTGGGAATGGTGTGGAGCTGGCAGAGCGCCACAACATCACAGCCAGCCGGGCGTTTGCTGCGTTGTGTGATTACCTTACGGCACGCCACGGCAGACGCCGCTGGACAGTAACCATAATCCACAACAAAAAAACACGTTCAATATCACACGAGTATGTCAAGTTAAAGGCCACAAAGACTAATGAAATAATCCCAACTCATGGTTCACCTACAAAAGGTTTCAGTTGTTTGACCTTAATATCAGGTGGACATGGATTATCATGATGTTTTACATACACAACGCTGAAGGAAAAGGATGAGGCTGGAGTTGTTCTGTATATAGTATATATTATTATATATATTTATATATATGTTTCTTCCAATCCAAAGAAGGATCAGACCCATCCTTTCCTTTTCTTGTGATACTTTTCTGACTGTCCTTGTCTGTGTTACTCAGCCTATTAGTTCCTTCTGAAAATGAAAATCCTAAAATATTCGTCACAAATATATGGTTTCATTAAAAAAATACTTATCAATTTACAAACCACACTCATGAAGAGGAACATTTGTTCAGGACTATTTTCAAATGTGGATTAATACACAACCTTTTTAGGCAACAATTGAGCTTTATTATACATAAATATTGTAACAGGATTATATTACAACATTTTACTTGTTGTTTTTTTTTTTTTTGTTTTTTATCTTATTTGTTGACTGCAAAAATAATCATGAAATTGCCCATTTTAAACATCAATCAGTGAATTTTAAGTGGACGTAGCCTTTTGATTTTTTTTTACTGGTTCATTTATAGGATACAATGCAATTTAGTGTCTACTGACGAGACAGAAAAATGAAATGCGAAACATTATAACACCATCACATCTTGTTCTAGATTTAGGAATTTAGGTTTCATTTGTTGGAAAAACTCTAATACACACGCAGTAACATAACTATTTAAATTGGGGTATTTTATATAGTGTATATCTTAGAAGGATCCTGCAGGGGACCTTTAAGTAAAAGTACAGTGGTGCATTCAAATCCTTCCTCAGCAAAATAAAATACCAGAAGTAAAATACTGTCAATGCAGCACAATGGTCCGTATGTGAGTTACATTACTATGTATAGTTTTTTTTTTGTTACTGATGTGTTATTGTGTGAGCAGAATTACCATGTTGACACCTTTACTGACTGCTTTAGTCGGTTATTTTTTTTACTGTAATCACTACCGCTGTCAGAAAACTGAAGGAAATAAAACGTACAATATTTCCCTTTGTAATGTACCAGCTTGTGTTATGTCACGTGAAGTGCAGCTTCATCACACATTTTCTGGTAAGTACCAAGAAGGCTTTAAGAAACCTTTAGGGCTCTGCTGGTCATGCAGTGTGTGTATATTATATACTGTCTGTAAAGCACACACACACACAACAAGTGTTAATATGCAAACCAGACTAGTTAAGGTTTTGTTTGCACATTCACACGAGAGAAAAGGGTACAATATCGTGTGGGTGATGGAGGAGGGTGTTCATTTTTCCATCCATCATCCCTCCAACCGATAACGGATGCGGAGCCTGTTAAAGACTGTGAAGTGAGTCAGAGGCTCAGTAATGATGAGTGCTGGTCAGCAGAACACTGAGCCTCCCCCTTTTAAAAGCAGACTTAGATAAAGAGCATTTGTACTAGAACGTCATGAAATATCCTTTATTTATGCGTCAATAAACTGATCTTTGCTGGCTCAGCAAATAGGGGATGATAAAAGGGGGGCTGATGCACATTTGATTGTGAAATCTCCGCCATAAAAGAGAGGATAAAGTGATTCTAAATCAACCATAAAATTGCAGATGGTAATCCAGTGTACGCCAGTAAATATGTTAAATGACTATCATCATTATCTCTTCTCCCTGCCTGACCCATGGCATACATCATTACCTTATCAATGAGATGGAACTTCATATTTTGTGGAGGAAGGTGTTTTATTTGATTTTCACAACAAAGCAGTCATTGTGATATTTTGTATCACGGCATTGGCTTTCCTTCTTTCTTTTTTTTTTGGTTGCAACTCATATTTAAATGGTGTAATTGGGCTGAAAAATAATATGTACTCTGTCTTTGGTAAACTTCTTATGTTTGTGAACCTTTTTTTACATTTGCTTGAATATTCCCGATGCATGAAAAAATGCACACACACACACACACACACACATAAAGCCTCAAATTGATTTATAGGCTGAGATCAGGTTAAGATATGTGAGCTCTGCAGAAGCAAAACAGTAGCAGCGGGATTCCGGTCAGTTAGACAATGAAATGAGATAATCTGTCCCAACATCAGATAAGCGTCACTTGTTAGTTTCCTCCATCTCCGCTCACGCAGGGAAGATCAATGTCGACGAGGTCATCATTCCTGCCGCCACCGTTGGGCGTATTGTGCCCATCTTTTTGTACAGTCATTAAGATGCATGTGTTCCACTGCAAGGCCGGACACAGCCAGATATCCACCAGACCCAGCATCCCACATCCTAGGTGATCTGATTGTGGTGCAATGACGGAACAAGAAATCCATGCGCATGCCGCCACATGTGTCCTTAATAGATTTGGCAACATGACAAAAAAACCCCAACATGATGCGATTGATCTTCAGCCATATAAAGCGGATCGTGCAGTGTTCACAGGCATATTTCTGCAGGAAGTGCACGTAGATTAATGAAACATTAGGGAGCTTGGAGAACGTGTTGCCTGCCTCCTGGACCTTTGGTCAGGGTCAGTTTGACCAAATTACAAAAAGAAAAACTGAGCAAATAATCTCCAGTGTTTTCTTACACAATGCTGATATTGTTTGTTGGCCAAGGCAACAAAAAAAATATGTTGCAGTGGAGGGTCAGGAATGTTCCACCTTCTGTGGAGCAGATTGTTAATGTACTTTCTCTTTTTTTCTGTACAAGCTACTTTTCTTGCATTCAAGTGTTGACAGTGATAATACAGAGAGTCCTTACTGTAACTGAGACACTGTGAGTTGCTGTAGAATTACCTAGATGTCTTTTTTTTCCAATGTCATGAACACGGAAATATCAAAAAACAGCTATCTAACAATCTGGTCACACAGAACCGACATATTGTGGATGGCCTGGTGGAGTGCTAAATGAGATGCTACGTTGTTAGCAAATCCTGTAAATCCTATCTTAAATCAGTTTCCTGGTGCTGATCCTGCTGTTAAGCTCTACTAAACGTTTCATTATCTTCACTGTCGAGCTGGTAACGTTGGTTCTCTGCTGTTTGGTGCAGGAGTGCAAACAGCTGTCTTTTGGTATATATGTGTGGAGTTTGTAGGTTGGAGAACCAAACCAATTAGCTAAAATAAGTTATAATTCAGACCTTCTCTCTGATACATCGTCGCTGTAGCACTCCATATTGTACCCATACCATACATTGGCACTATAAGGAACAATCACCTAGGCTAGGACCACCCCTGAGCCATGAAAAAGAAATCAAACCTCCTGTTTCTAGTCTTTTAGAGGAGTACAAGTGCACCAAAGGAAGGCTGGAGACGATGTCGACAGAATCCTCGGACCCATGTGTAGCTCAAACTGCTATCACCATGGCAACTAGAAGGAAGTGAACCCCCTCAACAGCTACACAGCAGGAAAAGTCGGCCTTCTAGTAGGGGGGAATCATCAACCACATACAACGAGAGGAAACACCATCTCAGAGATGAGGAGATGCACCAGCCATAGAAAGTTCTCTTGGAAGGAGATGTGGGACATGGAAGCATTTTGCTTTGCTTATGACACCTATATGTCATGTACCAACTACTGACTTGACTTGCAGACACGCTGCAGAGCAGATGGACAACCATCAGAGTCTGGCATCGACTGGCATCCCATTCATTCCCAACCCAGAGACCTGTACTTCAAGGTCAGAGGCCGGACTGGAAGTTATCTATGAACCTGGAACACAAGGGTCTACTTCCCAGCTGGGGTGTCCACATCCAGCCTCAGACCAGACCTCACGCTTTAGGCCACCATGGTTTATATTACTGAGCTAACAGTATCCTGCTCAGGCCAATTGTAAGAGGCTTAGGTATGCTGAACTGGTTTCAACACTGCAAAACATAGTTTTTAGACTAAGGTTTACCAAGTGGGGGGTGGCTGCAGAGCCTTGGTGTGCACTTCAACTCCCAAGCTTGGAGAATCCCAACATCAAGCCATTAAAGCTGCTGAAAAGGGCAAGTCAGCGGTTCTGGATTAAGAGGAGAGATGCTACCAGGGCTCTGAAATAACATCAAGAACAGCAATATGTCAGGGGGGGTAAGCATGGAACTCCAGGACTCAATACCGAACCCCCTGTAGGTGTGGTGGGCTCATTAGTGACACACTGAGGAAAGCTTGAGATGTCACTGTTAGCGCTCACAACAGCAAGGTCTTTAGGAATGTGCCTCAAACAAAAGCTTGTACCACCTTGTCCTATATAGAACATGATTATGAAACTATTTCTTAGCCTTATAATTCAACGTGACTTATTGTTGTGAATGTTAAATAAAGTTCTGAGCATTTAAAACTATGTGCTATGTAATGGTACATGCTAATAAAAGGTGGACAGGATGCCGCCAGCTGAAACACAGAGAGCAAAGGACAAGAGAGGCTGAATTATGACAACCCAAAAACCGCACCTCCCCAAGTGAAGTTATGTTTGGATTGTTTGTACATTATTGATCAAAATCCACTTTCAATTTTCCCGCACATTTAAAAGAGCCATTTTTTCGTGGCATGTGTCAGCGAAAGCGAAATCTCATTTATTATTTATCCGCGCGCAGTTTTTATCCGCTTCCTCTTGCTCGTCTGAAGGTCAGACACGACGGAGCCCGGGCGGCCATGACAGCAGGCGCAACCGCGGCTGATCCTCTCGGAGTAGGAGGGCATTTCAAAGCGCCGTGTTAGGAGCTCGGCTCAGGGCTTATCCCGCAGTGACTGGCGTGAAAAATGTGGACCGGATCTTTAAAAAAAAAGGAACCGCTCTCTCTGCCTCCGCAGGTCGGAGCCTCTGGTGGGGCGGCCCTTGCAGGTGGTTGGCGGCGAGCAGGCGGGCTCCCGTGGCAGATAACGCGAGTCCTCGTCTGATTGGATCAGAGTGTGGGAGCCTCTCTCTCTCTCTCTCTCGTTGGCACGGCAGCAGCTGGGAGCCAGAGGGAAGGGCCACAGCGAGGCTCAGACCACTCAAGCCAGAGAGTCATTAGTCTTACCCTGAGCTAAGACCGAGGCCCAGGGGAAGCACGCCGAGCAGTGTCAAAAATAGGCTTTGTCTGATTGATTGCACTACAGCAGTTTTTGCAGGATAACATACATTACTGGAATTAAAAGGGAACATTTTATAACCTATATTCATTCGCCGGGGGGACAGAAGTACACGGATGCGGTGTGTACTTGCCTGCACAATAAGCTGCACAAAATATGCATCATTTTACGTCTGATCTCTTTTTTTATCCTGTTCTTGCCCAGTAGTGAACACATACTTCAGCAGAGGTAAAATAATGGAACAACCCTTTACCTCAATAACCTTGCTGCAATCCAATAAAACTTAATTTGAAGGAGGATTGCTCACATATACGCAGCACCGCCCCACATATTCTAATCTGGCAATCTGCATTCCACTCCCCCCCAGATGGCCTGTAAATTAAACCGCTAATGCCCTGAAAGGCTTATGACAACACATACAGTATATTAATACATGTATTACCACACACTTACATTGAAAAGTCTATTTGTCCTCTGCAGAGGATGTTGTGTTGAAGGTAATAATTGTCAAAGCGAAGCACCGTGAACCAGGATTTGTAAAGTGCCATTTGGACAATAAAGAAAATGTGTTCAGTGCTCTCAACAGCACTTCAATAAATAACACAAGCAGCTTTGAAATTGCATTGTTATTAAATACAAGCTCGGGGCAATTCCTGGTTTAACCCTTTTCCTTCTGAGTCAGTTCACGTTACGCAGGGACGTGGTGGAATTTTGTGGGATTTAATCATCACTTATACTTTTGACTTCCTGTAATTATCCACCAATTAAGCAGTTGCATTTATTATTTCCAGTAATACTGTGATTTCCTGCGTATTTATCCTTTAAGCAGTGATGGAGATGATACGTTTTTCTCTCTTAATTTACAGAGAGCTCATCTTCTAGAAGAGGAATCACTTGATGTAAGTACTTTTGTCACTGGAAAAATCTTAAGAGTCACCTAGTGTCAAGGAGAGAAAACTAGCGGAACATTATTCATATGGAAATGTCAAGTATAATCACTTTAAAACTCAAAAACCTAAAGCTGAAGTAGGCCAGTAGGCACTGTATGTCAGAGTTAACAAGGGTTACATTATTATTTTTTATTGGATTTCTACAAAATGTGGAGTTGTTCTGAATTAAACAACCAATCAGGGTTTGCCAGCGTGTAACGATCCAATCACTGCGAAGTGCGGAGTGGAGTGATGTGAGGCGGCAGACAGGAAGACAGAACTGGGTTACAGTTGTTTCCTGCAGCTTTGACAATGAGCAATTGACTGCGAGAAGTGTGACTTGTGCTAACAAGCCCACAGAGAATAAACTTTTGGGTTTCCCTCGCTAAACTCTGCCATCGGGAAGTTGTTATCAGCTAAAACGTCTTAATAAAAAACAAAGAATAAGAGGTTAACAGTGGAAAAGGTGAAAACGTTGTGTGTCGTGTAGTGGTGTCTGCAGGAACGCTCCCTGGGGAGCAAAGTTGGAAACATGTTCGCTCTACGTGCTCATATCTAGGTATTTTTATCGATATTTGCATGTGCCTGAGAATGAGTTGTAACAGCCATGATGAGGGAAGAGCAGCCATGAAAGCGTGAAAGGAACCGATAGTTGCGGGAGCCGAATACGACGAAAGGCGAAAACAAGACGGCAGCAACATTAACACGATTTTTAAAAAATAGTATGTTAAAAATCAGCTCATAGCTTATTTTTATTAAAAAAAAACCTACCGCTATGAGGCATCTGTGACCTATTTATACCTCAAAACAACTAATTTAACCCGAAATGTGAGTCGCTTGCATCTCCAAATTGTGCCTTGTGTTGCTGGATATTAATAGGATTATGATTACTAAAAACTGTTAAATTTTATATCACACATGTTGTTGCACCTCCAGGTGAATCCTTGTCGTGCATTACGAGACCAAAATTACCTTCCTTTCTGTTCGCGCTGCCTGTCGGGAACACGTGGCTGCAGATGAGCGGAGGTCAAACACGGCGCCACCTGGATCTGAAGAGGCCGATGCTTCCCTCGCCGACCTGGCGGCGTTGGGCGGCGTCCAGGGAGAAGCGCGGCTATCTGAAATGTATAATACAGGCCCATCTGCCGGCCTCCCCCGGGTCCCCCCCGCTACCTTTGCCCCGCCATGTGTTCCCCTGTAGCCTACATTCCCAAATTGGTGCCAGCCGAGTCCACATTCAGCATCTGTCTGTGCTAGATACGTCAGGCGCGCAGCAGCCTCCGCGGACGCCAGAGACGGTATTCTTGCACTTCCAGGCTTCCCGCGCCTCGACCAGTGAATTATCACCTCCCTGGAACGGAAGCGGGGTGTTGCCGGAGAGTTTGAATTACACACCATCAAGTGCTGGGGCCCAGACGGTTGACATTTCTGTGTAATCATCATTACCCCAGTAGGGTCAGCAGGACTCGCATTCAAGAATCATACCAACGCATGCGAAAGGCTGAATGTTCTCACCGTGCTACGTAAGAGTCAGTCTGCATTTAAATCAAGGAAAAAGGTTTTGTTGAAAACTGATAGAAGCTGCTTGCCTTTAAAATTGAGAAGGGAAGATTTGTGTTTAATGATTTATTGCTGTTAGGATAAAACAGCAGATAATAACATGTTTAAAGGTGCAATGTATAAAACTAGATGGCATTTAGCTGAACACAAAAAGTAAGAGTCATAAGTTTGTTTTGATAAGTATGTAATTATGTAATTTAAAAATAAGAATTGTTGTTTTTTCATTAACTATGAGCCATTTTATCTACTCCCTGCCATGTTCTACTTATCTGCAATCCTCAACATCACCACTAGAGGCTGATAGAAACCACACACTGTACCTTTAAGAAAGTTATAAGAAATGCACTAACATTATGTATCTGTAGAGGCATGATGAGATAAATGATTCAATCCCTCACAATAATAATTTTCATTTTTAAAAAAAAGGTACTTACAGTATGACGTGTTATCAAGCTGTTGCACAGCTTTTTGCTGCACAGGAAAAAATGCATTGAGATAAATGCACATTAAATTCTGTTTTCAATACAAATCATCTTAATTGAAAGATTCCTTCCATCTATGATTTATATATCCTCTTGAAAAATATTTTGTGTCAAACATAGTTTTTTTTCTTTGTAAAAGTTCTTGAAAAGCCAACAAATCCTTATCCTTCATTGAAAATAAAACCCAGTATTTATAAATATGCAAATACGTCTCCTTCTGAAAGTTGAACTGCTCATTTACATCTTTGCAATGTAAAGACGTCTCCTACTTCCCTGTAAAGTCCATTCTCAGCGTGCGTGCCCCATATACTAACTAGATGTAAAATGGCGCCTTCCTGGAGGAATTTGTTTATTCCATCATGCACCTGGGCCTCAGCCAATCCATCTTATAAGGGGCCGTAATTGACCTTTTTCTGCAGTTTGCAGGTGTCCTGTCAACAGATTCACACACAGTCTCTTTTCCCATGATTGTGTGTGTTTGTGAGGGGGGGCGTGGGATTTAATAATGTAATATTTTTGTAGAATCCAGTGTAATTTTTCTTGAAAACCTCTCTCGAGCAGCACTTTTGCCTCTTTGTGCCTTCTTTCAAACTACTGACGTGTTTTGTATTGGAGACAAGCTGAAGTCGTTTCGCTGCACCGGTGGATTTTTTTTATTCCCTCATTAATAAACTAAGACTTCACAGCTCAATTGCTGCGCTTTTATTCCTCCTTGTAAGGTACACTTCAAACCCATACAAATTCACACGCTGTGAGCAGCCAAACCAAATGCATCGCCTCCATGGTCCACGAGACTACACGGTGCAGTCACTGAGGACACTGAGGTCATGACCTTTGCATCTTTTTTCCTAAGTTATCATCCATTTTATTTTTCCCCTTAGGCTAAGAATGAAAAAAAACAAATCCACTCCTGACGTTACTGCCGACTACAGCTCTATTTTTAGAAGCTGCTGAATGAATCAGTGGATGCGACGGAGGAGGCCGCGTCCATCAAAGTTTGCATTTATTCCAGCAAAATAAAAAAAAAACAGCAGAGGATGATCAGGCAAAAGAAGAGGAAATTAAGTGTTATTCTAGTTAACAGTGAAGTGGCCTACAGATGCATGGAACAGAAAGATTTACCTCCTGTAAACATAGCCGAGGCTAAAATGTTTATATGTGATGAATATAAATATTTCAGATTCATGTTCAGTCACATATACTATACGTACAATATACATTATATATATATATACTGTTTAAAGCCGAATTATCACTCAGTATTCCGGTATATTGTAAATTAAATATAGAAAATTGACTTTAGTATTTGAAAAAATTCTACGTCCCACCCTGTAGACTATGGTGAAGATGGAAAGAAAATAAAAACCAAATACCGCTGACAGCATATTGAAGATAAAATGAAAGCAACAGAAGATTAAACAGCTTCACATTATACAAAAATAATCAGGTGTTCAATTAGTAAACTAAATAATGTATTTAATTCCATGGCTAACATAACTTAAGATGTCTTTGAGTGAATGCATAGCAGGTCAGCTGATTATAATAATATTAATAATGGGCCTCTCCTCTGATCTGAATGAGTCAACGTGGGTGGAGGAAGACAGTATAGGTGTGACATCATAACTACACCACAGTCCTAACAGTGGATTTTACAGCACAGCTTTAAATGCAATGGTATCTGCATATAATCTGACCTGCGTATAATCAAAGTATGGGACTTAGTATTTACTCAGTTTAAATGGTGCATATTAGCAGTGTACACACCTGATTGCATCATTCTACTAAAACTTTGTGAACTTCTGAAGTATAAAAAATGAATCTAAAATATAGTGTAGATGTCAATTTTGCATGTGACATAAATTGCACCACATGAGGATTTTCATACATTTTTTTTTAAAGGAAATTAATGTCTCCGGAGGTGAGGACATTGGAGTTACACCTGAGAAATAGCAGCCTAATGTGCGTCAGTATATAATTTAGTTTCACAAATAATTACCGCCACATGGACAGTCAGCTCGCTCCCCCTCAGCCAAAAAAAGGACGAGTGTTAGGGGAAAAAAAAAAAAAAAGTTCTGCTGCATTACCCCCCTCCTCAATTTTTTTTTTTTTTTTTTTTTTTTTTCCAAAAGTTGCTGCTCACAGGGAAAAATGTGTTGATGAATGAAGCTCTCATACAAAGTGAGTTGCTGACAGCTCTGGAGACCTGGGGGACCAATTCATTCGCGGCGCGAGCGCGATACGTTGAGATCAGTCCCTCAGATGTCCCAGACGCCCGGGCAGCTTTTCAAAGAGTCTCGGGGCCCGTAAAAAAAAAATAAAATAAAAAACTCAGCGGCTCTTCAAATGAATCAGTGCTTCACAGCGCCAGGCACTCGCCGCCACTCCAACGCCGGGTTTATCATCACCTGCCTGCACGAATCAGGCCGCCAGGTCTCCGAACGTGCGCCGCACTAATTTCCACTTTAGAATTTCGGATGCAGGGGCCTGAGTCGCCCGGTAATTGGCATTTCTGTCTATTGAATGAAGGGGAAAATAAATAAATAAAACAGATTGTAACACTGTCCTGCATGAGGCAACAGCACGAAGACGTTTTATCACCCCCCCGACGCTGCGAGATGATAATTGGATACGCCGTTGTTTCCGTTGTTATTGTGATGTCAGCCTTACAGCGTTTCTTTTGGGTTCGGGTTGGATTTACACGGCGGAGAAAGGAGTCCATTTGTCGTCTTTACTTAATGCAGCTATTTCTTCCCAGCGCCTTCCAGAACCTTCCAGGCAATTCTGACGTTCATTTGAGCCGTGTATTATTTATAACTCTGATTTAGATGAAACACCGTCGGAGCACTTTTGTGCTGGGGAAGAAAGAAGAAAAAGAAAAAAACGGCTCCGTCACGTCTCTACAGCTCTTAAAAGTCCACCTTACGCTCGCAGCCATTGACCCTCCCTCTGCCCTATTCATCGCCAAACAAATGGCGGCGCCCGCAGAGAGGCCCGCTTCTATTCCCCGCCGCAATTTCCATTAGAGCTACGGACACACAATAGACCGTATTTCCAGCCTTTGACATTGCCGTTGTAATGGACCAGGGTCACGGGCCGGCACGTCGGCGTGTGATGCATAAAATATCCGTTACATATGTGCTGGATGGCTTTCTGAGTCCTGAGCAAATCCTTTTCACCTCGATGCTAAAGCGGGATTCACGAGGTTTACCTGAATGCATCATCGTCAAATTAATATCATGACCTTCTGATCCAATGCACACAATAGAGGATTTTGTGTGTGTGTGTGTGTTTGTGTGTGTGTGTTTCACATTATATAAGCTTTCAAACCTTAGGGAGCAAACAAGGCTCAGTTTGAAGGGAACCGTGTGTGTGTGTGTGTGTGTGTGTGTAGGGAAGAAAATGACCCATTAGTCATTGCTGGGACGGAGCTTTACAGTAATATGTGTTGTGTTTCCATTGTAACTAATGGTACGATTATTGATAAGCTATTTAGACAAACTCTGTTTAGTTCACATTCAGTGTAATTTCATCTCAAAAGTGGGTCAAACAAAACAAATTTATGTATAAATGATAGAACCGACACATTTCTCCATTATTTCGTTATAAATATTTGCAGTGTTAATTAACCTGTAATTTACAAAATGGGAGATATGACGTGAGAAAACTAAATTATTGCAGGAAAATATCTAAACTGCCGTGTGGTGTTACCCTAAACACTTATTACCAAAATTTTGATTTAAAAAAAAAACACATTGTATTAAGTTCAGTTCAGTTTAATATTGTCGGTGGATTGAAGGACTGCAGATTTTTGTAAAAAAAAAAGTTAATTTGAACAGAACAGGACCTGTTCTATTTTTTTGTCACACATTGTACAATGATACGTGTTTGACACCCTTGATTTAAGTGGCTGGACTCAAATTACCATTCACCAATACTCAATAATCATAATAAATGAAAGTTGACCTTATAACTGATGTTACATGTAGGCTAAACCAATGTTGGTTTATTTACCGGTATAGATAATATTATTGGCATTTTAAATGATTCGATACATAAATTCAATATTTTATTCAGCAGCAGCTCGTACAGTATCTGAGCTGCCACGGTAACACTGCAGGATGTTCCGTATGGAGGGATTTCTGCCAGGGGACGTTCCTGTCAGTCACCTTCAGCTCCCTTTAAAACACATATTCAACGCAACAGGTAACGGATCGGGAAATGCACGAGCACGTCGTACAAACGCTGATTTATTGCAAATGTCACGTTGAGATTCCGGAGTACGACGGCGAAAAACACCAATGGCACAAGAACAGGAGTCATTTTGGGAGCGAATGGTGGATCAGGTGGTGGGAACCTCCCTGGAGTCCCCCCCCCCACACACACACACACACACACACACACACGTAAACAGCTCTGCTTCCATTTCTGTAAGAATGACTTTCTGTGTTCTGTCTTCCCTTCAGACATCACCGCAGTCGCGTTCTTATAAATGAATCCTGCTGGAAATCTACAGTCACAGCATTTAAGGCAGGAAAGAAAAAAAAAACTCTCTGATGTAAAAAATGTGCAGCCTCAGTATAATGTCACTCTCTCACACAGAGCCGGCACACACACACACACACACACACACACACACATAAATGCTCTGATAATGAGGGCAGGGGACGTTGGGCATCAAAGACTCATTATAGCACTGCTGTTACAATGTCTTTTCTTTCTTCTTTTTTTTCCCTGAAATAAACGGATTATTCACCCCTCCCCATGCTGACGCAGAGCGAGGCCCGCTCGGCGCCGTGCGGCGCCTCATCGGCTCGGAGCGGCTCTGACTCGTGTGTTTGCGGCCTCCTCCCTGTTTGACAAGCGTTTGCGTGTTTGCATGAATCCGCGTCCTCCTCGGCGGCGTGAAAACCCCAAACAACTGGCTGGTTGGTCGACTGAATAACACAGACGGAACCTTCAAAACGCGTCGAGATGAGCAGCAGAACATACAGCTACAGCTCTGGTCAGCACAGGAAGATGGCATTAAACCAGTTTGCCTTCATTATACGCTGAGTTGGAAACTAGATAATTGGAATGACTTAAGTTTCAGTAAAGACTCTGTGATCATATTATTGTGTCTGTCATCGATAGTTGACGCACTTTTCACTTTTATATTTATTAGAAGGATGATACTTGTCTGATAGGAGCATCTCATTCAGGTTCCATATGTTATATGGGATTACGTCAGAAATGTCATGTGGTGTAATCCTAAAGATTTGGGACCAGATAGATGGATTAAATGTTTAAAATCGATCTTTTTTCTTACACTATTTGATATTTTATGTGGAAAAAAAAATCACACATTCCATGTGAGTTATGAAAAAAAACCTTTCAAATAACATGAAAACAACATGAACACAAAATTGACATTTTTAAAGACTTTAAAACTGCTTTAAACTCTTTTAGAATGTTTTTAACGTTCTGATCCACCAACCATTAGTAAGAACAACCTGATCAACTCCATGCATCACCAGTCACTGACTGGTTCCGACTTCCCAGACGCCCTAATAAAAGAAAACCATTACTTTCAGAGCGGCATTTATTGTTTTCTGTCTAAGGACACCTGTCAGTAATCAAGCTGTCCAATCAGCATCCTGATTCGCTGCACCTGTGAGGTGGGCGGGACTAACTCAGCAAAGGGGAAGTGTCACTTTCACACCTTTAGACACGTTTGTGAACAATATTAGAAGTTATATATTTATATTTGTTATTTTGTGCATGTAGAAAATGTTGTAGATCTTTGAAATCATAATCAAATAGGAGCAAAACCAAAAATGTAGTATTCCTATTTTTGCTCAGTATAAAAATATCATCTACGTTTAATCCACAGAGAAACATACTCACCCTGTATTCCCTGTATGCCTACGCCAATCAAGACTTTCCAGAAGTTGTGATGTCACAACTACATACCCATCCGCTACCATCCTAATTAGCCAATCAGGAGGAGCGGCTCATTAATATTAACGAGGCAGACGCCTGATGGAGCTGCTGACACAGGCTGGAGAGAGGAGATGTAAAATGATATGGAGACGGTTTCTGTTCTTAAACCCGCGCATATATCTTGTAAGGGATATCAAAGCTTCACCCGAAACCCAGGAAAGGCGTAAAATATGGGGCCTTTAATACAATAGTCGTCTGCTTTATGTGTGTGTTGAAGAGTTATTGGTCAGTTTCCAAAGACTGTAACTTTGGAAAATATTCACTTGATTGATGAGCCTGTAATAGCTTTGGCTTTGGAAAGTCCTTTTTTTTTACACTGAAGGCAGACTCTTCAGGATTAACATTTTTTTAATTAAATTTTGCCTAAAGAATTTTTATC